>REGL01000532.1:156453-185275 GCA_004194395.1 Aurelia aurita complex sp. Pacific | reverse complement strand
GTCATGCATTATTTATGATGTTAGTTTTTTCTTCTCTTCACCTTTCTCCTTCTCCTTGATTGATGTTTCATGGGATGGATTTGAATAAGAATATATTCAGTTGCAGAAACAAGCGCTCATATTTCAGCCGTTTTGGTCGAATAATCAAAGAGATCTTCGTATTTGCCTTATGATTAGTACAAAATCTATGAAGACAGCTAGCAATAACAATCGTCAGGGAGGGGTGTGTACTGGTTTTACTCAGAAAAATATTTGAAAATGTTTACGATTGTGGTAAATAGCAATTTGTACAGGGAATACCTTCATGTAAGAATCCTTCATAGTCCTGAAATCATGAAACTCTAAAAGTCGTAACAATTCCTTGACAAATTGGTTTGTATATTTACTTTTGATTGAGTCAGTTAACGATGCAGATAATGCTGTATTTCATGCAAAAATAAGATATCATTATCATACTTTCCATATTGCGCATGCGCTGATTTCTGGCGTAAACTGCAGTGATATCATTTAACAGCCACAAGAAGGCCTGTAAAAGTTGTTGAAAACGAACAGACAGACAAACAAATAGAATCTTGTGTAAAGCCATTGTGCAAGAATATTATGCTGCCTTGCAGCAAAAATTGTACAGAAGAGCCTTCATTGGATGCAACACATAAATGACTTGTAAGCTATTTCACTATTTTACCGATCTCCCTATTTGATGGCAATGTCTATGAAAAGTTGAATTACAACGAAGAAGGATTGAATGAATATTTTCAGATGAGTTTGAGTGGAAATTTAGACTATATTTGCATTAAAATGTAGGTTTAGATGGAATTTAATATCAAAATTGGAGTTCAAATTGAATAAATTTTGATGAAGTATTGAATTAGAACGCATTTTTCACCAGCAATTGCATGTACATTTTACGGTTTGAATTATGCTACACATAGGCAGCCATGTAAGTCCCAGTTTGAGCAAAATTTATGTTGTTGTTGTTGTCGCTGTTGTTGCTGTAATAACTGAAACTATGAAGTGACGACGGGCTTTGAAAGGTTTCAACTATTTTCTACTCATTGGTGCCTGGTATAGTGTGCTGCAAGGGTTCATGTTTCCCATCCGTATCATATTGATTTCAGGATGATTTAAAGTTTAGGAAGTTATTAGGAATGTGACCATAAAAATAATTAAAGGCTAGAAGGTCACCCTGAATGATTTCATTATAAAGTAAACGTTGTCATCAATGTAATATGAACATTGCAATTGGACTATATTTGAATGATGGATCCGAATATGGAGTCAGACATTTTATATATCAATCTTTAAAAAGAATTATTTGATGGCCCTACCAAGCGTCAGTAAATTTCTATTACAGAAAACATTGAAATGACCTCAAAATTTATGTTGAACAAGGACATAAGAATGACCGTAATTCTTGTTCAGGTATTATTTGCACCATAGTTAACTATGTTTGCACGCACCAAACCCTTTAACAGGATGTGCACTTGAACAAGTTAAAAACTGCTGTTATCAATGTGTGTCCTGTGCCCTNAGGCAGCCATGTAAGTCCCAGTTTGAGCAAAATTTATGTTGTTGTTGTTGTCGCTGTTGTTGCTGTAATAACTGAAACTATGAAGTGACGACGGGCTTTGAAAGGTTTCAACTATTTTCTACTCATTGGTGCCTGGTATAGTGTGCTGCAAGGGTTCATGTTTCCCATCCGTATCATATTGATTTCAGGATGATTTAAAGTTTAGGAAGTTATTAGGAATGTGACCATAAAAATAATTAAAGGCTAGAAGGTCACCCTGAATGATTTCATTATAAAGTAAACGTTGTCATCAATGTAATATGAACATTGCAATTGGACTATATTTGAATGATGGATCCGAATATGGAGTCAGACATTTTATATATCAATCTTTAAAAAGAATTATTTGATGGCCCTACCAAGCGTCAGTAAATTTCTATTACAGAAAACATTGAAATGACCTCAAAATTTATGTTGAACAAGGACATAAGAATGACCGTAATTCTTGTTCAGGTATTATTTGCACCATAGTTAACTATGTTTGCACGCACCAAACCCTTTAACAGGATGTGCACTTGAACAAGTTAAAAACTGCTGTTATCAATGTGTGTCCTGTGCCCTATGCCTTCATGTTAGTGCCCTAAATATTTACAAATAAAAATGAATCTCATAAAAGTAATCAAAGTGCAGGATGATTATCAAATAAATGTCATTTAAAATTTTCTTACGAAGTTCAAGTTCCAGGGGTAGTTCATGTATTGTATACCCTCGCACCCATAAATATAAACGATTTTCGTGCATACTCATTTTTGATCATTTGTCGGGCCTTCAGAGTGTGCTTGATAATATGGGCATGGAACAAATTCGGATTTAAAGCTTCATCATGGGCTGGCCAGGGCTGGCATTTCTTCCATGTCCAGAATCACTGTCCGCGTTTTGGTATGAAAATACAGAAGAGGATGACCACACAAAAAAGAACGTCGAATTACAGTCATCTTTGTGCAAAATGCCATAAAGTCCCCTTGGGATGCTGTGCTGGCAATGATACATATGTGTCAAAGCAACTAGAAAAGCGCAAATTATTTGACTGGACACATAAATCAAGTGAAAAGTCCCAGTTGGATGTATTTTGCACGAAGAATACCAAGGTGTGCAAAACTCCACTTCGGAAAAATTCCTACGTCGTATCAGCAGACATAATGCAAAGAGCAGTCTCAAAAACCAGACATTTGCTGTTTTCGTAGCAGGTTAGCTTTGAAAGTTTGAGACTTGCAATGCTTATTTCAAGTTATTCATGAACATAATCGTTACAATTCTAAGGAGTTCTTCGGACGAATGAAAAACGGTAGCTGGAATTAGAAGGCCTAGATATGCGGATAGTGCAGGTTTGTGATTTCTTTCATTCTTTAGCCAGGAAGCTACAGAATACCCTGTAACATTATCCAGCAAGTTAACTGCATGAGTCTTACTGTTTCTTTCATTAGGTAGTATAAATCAGGTTTACACTGTACCAGTACCATTTTGACCAGAACGAAATTGTTCAATAGATAGGAGGAACAAAAGTGTTACTGATAAGAAGGAGCATTGTAAACGGGAGGCTGATCGGTTACACTTTGTTATGGATTCAAAATTGCAATGGTACAGTGTAAATGGGATCTTCATCTGCTGAAGTCTGTCCATTTTCTGTCTCAAATTAGGTGTCACATGAAATAGCAAATAACAATACCAAATAACAATAGCAAAGGCTCGGCAACTTTAAAGATTTTACAAGTTTTCTGCGCCAAAATGTAAAAAGTAGATACAAAAATATGAAAATTATCCCTTGAAGTTTGACCGCAACTAAATATCACTAAAACTTTACCAAAATGTTAATTGAAATCGAAAATTATTCAACTATCAACGTTGCCCAGAGAAAAATGTTTGAATGGTTTAACAAATTTGAGTGTAAGATAAAAACTCTGTCAGTTGATCTCGACATTGACAAAATTTTCCTGTCCCAAGATATGCTAAAAAAGCAAAAACTTGTTTTGCAACGTCATCAGCAATGCACCAGAAGTTGTTGAAAAATATGATAAACTGCTTTTGGCGAAACTGATTTTTGGGGGGTTTTCGCCATCACCCTTAGCCTACTGTGGTTTGTGTGAGGGGTCCAATTAATGTAACAGATATGTATTCTTCTCCCCTCGGAGAAAAACCTAAAGTCCGCGCTAAAGTCCGTGGGATGAGTTGCCAAATAGGATGGTCTTGTCGGCTTATTTGACGCTAATTATGATGGAAATGTAACAGCGAATAAAACCAATACAGGTTTATCAAAGATTTGTGTTTTACGGCCCTAAACTGGATTTTACAGCTTCATTTCGGAAACAGTCCTCAAAATAGCAAAATTAGCAGAAGTTTTCGGATTTTTGGGTATTTCTCGATTTTAGTAACTTGTAGAATAGCCTATCTTCTCCACTATCGAAAGACACCAAGCTTGTGGTCATCAAAACATAGGATATCCGAGCAGCGGGCAACTAAGCGCCACCTTAAGTTCCAGGTGACACCTTACTTTAGACAGACTTAGTATCGATATAATAACCACAAGACCGAAATAATTAGAGATTCTACTAATTATGAAATCGTTCAAAGACAGCCTAGAATGCTTCAAACCATTCTCAATTCTATAGCTTTGCTTTTGTGTGAATTACTGTTTTTTTAGAACAAATTGGTTTTGATGCATCCTTGGACAGCATAGGTTCCAAATCTTTAAAAAGGCTGGTGTAAAATTGAGTGACCTATTTCTTTGAACTAAATTACTTCAAAGAAACTTTAGCTATTCATCTATAATTCTACCGTTGGACTTTTCTGAAATCTTCAATATTTTCAAAATTCGAATGTTTTTCTTCTTTTTCAAGAATTCAAGAAAAATTTCCAAAAAAACTTAAAACCATCGTACTTTCTAAACTGTTTGACGCAACATGAATTAATTTCGAAGAAAACCATAGTTTATGAATGCCTACAATATGGTATCAAGCAAAAGTCTGTCACTCTTCTGGTTTATGATTTATAAATTTGATGACGTCACATCCTCAAATGAGTTGGAATATAAAATACGCTGTAATTTCGAAAAATATTCAAGATTTCTGCAAAGTCCAACGGTAGAATTATAGATAAGTATCTAAAGTTTCTTTCAAGCCATTCAATCAGAAGAAATAGGTCATTGAATTTTACACCAACCTTTTTACGCTGAGTTAAAGATTTGGAACCTATGCTTCCTCGGAAATTGCTAGAGTTGATTTTACCAGTGAGTTACTATCTTAAATCATAACTTAAATCATTTGCAAATGTTCCACAAAAGCCCTTTAATTTCTGATGATGTGTCATTCAAAGAGACTGTAGATGATGATTCGAACTAACTTTGCTTTGACACTGTACTCAGTTTTGACTGATCTTCTGTTACTTCTCTCGGGACAAGTAACTGACATGGCTGAACAGCAAAGAAGACGTTTCTTTGAAAGATGAGACAAATTTGTTAAAAGCATTGAGTCCATATGAATGGCTGGGCGTTAACGCTATCCTGAATTTTGCTGACAAACTGCTGATGGCCCTTTGTTATCGCACAATAGTGCTAACGTCATTAGCAGTGGAGACCAAAGGTTCTTAATCCTTGCATTATCCTCGGGAATTTCTTTGGTTTAATTTCAATAGCGATTAAATCACAACTTTTGTTTTAGGATTGAAAAGAAGTTGATATTGGTCACAAGCGCGCTATTTATGCGGACTCAGTGCCTTTAAGTGTAGCAAATGTTCCAGGTGCTTTTGGGGCTCTGCGTAGTCAGTGGGTCATTAAGGCAACTGCAACTGAAATGCAATGTTGATTTTGTTTCCGAATTTCAATTTTACTTTCTTTGAGAACAAGGACAGATTTCGTAATACAATAGCATCAATTACTTTTGATTGATACCTCTATTCAAAGCAATTAGCAATCGCAGACAAAATAAATTCTCTCAACCAGTAATTTAAAACGAACAAAGCCGCACATGTTGCTTCGAAACCAGTAGGGCAAACTCTCGCCTTTTGCACGCGAAAGGTGGTTTTTAAGAGTAGTTATGTGCTAACAGCGAAAGAAGAAGAGTAAATCTAAAGATCTGCCTGGCGGATTTTGCATATTTGATTCAGGAGCAGTGTGGTAATTGTTTCATGTTAGCCCTAAATGCGTGAGAATTGAAATGCCTTCTGCTCGGCCTCTGAATCAAATAAACGAAATCCACCTGGCAGAACATTAGATTTGCCCTTCTTCTTTCGTTACAAGCATATAACTTCTCTTAAAACCACCTTTCGCGTGCACAAGGCGAGAGTTTGCCATACTGTGAATAAATGACATGACATGTGAATAAATCACTTGAAATTAATACCTTTCCCAGTAACCTAAAAAAGTCTGATGTGACACCTGCCTTCAAAGCAGATGATTCGACTTGCAAGAAAAAATTTTCGACCAATCAGTGTCCTGTCCGGTCCTGTCCACACTATCAAAAATATTTGAAAGGTTAATGTATTCTCAAATGCTGCCTTTCATCAAGCCAATGTTGTCAAACCTATTGTGTGGTTTTAGGGAAGGGTATAGTACACAGCATGCTCTCTTAAGGCTAGTGGAAAGATGCAAAACATGCTTAGACGACAAAGGCGTAATAGGAATGGTACTAACAGACTTGTCTAAGGCATATGACTGTCTGCCTTATGATCTCCTCGTAGCGAAACTTCATGCATATGGCTTTGGCCTATCTAGCCTTCAAATGATATATAGTTACTTAACATCAAGAAGACAGCGCGTAAAAATAAAATCAACATATAGCAGCTGGCTCAATGTTAAATCAGGTGTCCCGCAAGGATCCGTATTAGGTCCTTTGCTATTCAATATTTTCATCAATGACATCTTCTACGCAATAGAGGCTTCTGAGATCTGTAATTTTGCTGACGATAATACAATTTATGCATTATCTCATGACGTTGAATCAATGATTGCCAAACTAGAAATTGATATCTATAATACACTAAAATGGTTTGACTCAAATTTTATGGTGGCAAATCCAACAAAATTTCAGGTAATGTTTCTAGGTCTCAAAAAGCACCAAAATTTATCCTTGGAAATCAATGGAGAACCTATAACCACCTCCAAAGAGGTGAAACTACTTGGTGTCACAATTGACTCAAAACTGAACTTCAACAGCCACGTCAAAGCTCTATGTCTGAAAGCCAGCCGAAAAGTGAGTGCATTTGCTAGAGTGGCTAACTATCTAAATCTCCAAAAAGCAAAATTATTGTACCAATCTTTTATTGCATCAACTTTCAAGTACTGCCCATTGATTTGGCTTTTTTGCGGAAAAACGTCAAATAACAACATAGATAGAGTACACAAAAGAGCTCTGCGGGTGCTACTTGACGATCATGAATCCACATTTGAAGTTTTGCTGGCAAAGAACAATGAAACAACTATTCACATCCAAAACCTTCGTGTGCTTATGATTGAGATATACAAAACACTTAACTGTACCAATCCGTCCTTCATGCAGGAGCGTTTTGTTAGAAAGGACACCAAATATGACCTAAGGACAAAAGATTTATTACAAATCCCTGCAACGAAAAGTATTATGTTTGGCATTGATTCTATTAAGTTTCGAGGCAGCCTCTTATGGAACAGTATGCCTGATTTAATAAAGAGCGCTTCATCAGCTGCTATATTTAAGAGAAACTTAAAAAATTGGAGTGGAGACAAATGCCAGTGTAAAATATGTAGATAGTGAGCATTTGTAAGTTGCATTACATTGTATTATAGGTTTATTTTTCTTGTAAATAGTTGGTATAAGTTAGTTCATATTATTGTAACAAGGTAGTGTAGAACTAGAGCTGATGATGAACCAACTTTAAATGAATTGATAAATAAGAAAAAAATAAATAAATACTGGTTTCGGGGCAACATTTGCGGCTTTGTTTGGTTTAATTACTGGTTGAAAGAATTTCATTTGTCTGCAATCGCTAATCGCTTTGAATTGAGGTGTCAATTAAAGTAACTGATTTTGTTGCGTTATGAAATCTGTCCTAAATGCATAAAGGATCAACATGAGTAACATTTTGGCAAACCTCTTCAATTTGTTTAATCTGGCGGCCAGTGTTTCCCATTCAAAGTTTGTTGTCTGTTCATATGAGGAGGCGGGCTGGCCCGGTAGGCGAGATTGTCCGGATTCCGCTTGGCGGGATCAAAATGTTCCCACATGAACACTCCAGCCCGCCTGCCGAGACGAAAACATCTCTACTGCGCATGTGTGGGCATGCAAAACAATCCCACCTACGATGTTACGTGACCAATTTCAGCCCAGTAGGCGGGATGGATTTTGCCTTACGAACAGAATGCGAAATCAGCTCACTTATCGGGCAGGTTTAAGAAACTATTGGAGCCATTTGCTCATACTCCAATTTTAGGCCTGGGTTACACGATATCGGATTGCTTTTCGCATCGGATTGGTTTCAACCCATCTTTGTCAAAATCGCACGCCGTTACACGACACCAAATTGCCATGAACCCATTTTTATTGCAGTTACACGATACCGAGTCACCCCAACTGCGAAATCTCAATCTATTGTCTTTGACAACTGCGAAGCCCAAATGGAGTGGGGTCACATCGGATTGGTGCAGTTATACGAGCAAATGGAATGGGATCACATCGAATTGGTGCAGTTACACGAGATGGAATGCAGAGCGGAGTGAATGGGATTGATTTCCACCTCACCTCCAGAGCGGAGTGGTTTCACTCCGCGAAAACGGAGTGGAGTAACACCGGATTGCCTTGGTGTTGTGTAACTGCACCTCCCTCCCCCCTCCCCCCCTCCCCATCAGATGCGAAAAGCAATTCGGTGTGTGAGGAATCCGGTATCGTGTAATTGGGGCCGTAATTAGTATTCATACGGTTCCGTGTACCCAACGGCTTAGCGTAATTGGCTGAGATTGGCAGACGGAGAGGAAAAGCACAGGGACCAACGTGTGTCTCAGTTTTGATAAAAATTGCATGGTCCAAATTAAAAATTTGAATGAATCTCAAAACGAGGCCTGGGCGCGAAGAGCAAAATCGTTTTATTATTAATCATATCAATTACGCAAAGGAAATATGAGACATGTTGCTAGGTTAATGTATAGTGAGAAAGCAAAAATTTCATTGAGGTTTATATGACACTAATCTGGGGGTACAGGGAGGTTATAGAAGTAGGGAAGTCTAATTTTCGCGTTTTCGGGTGTATAGCGCAGGGTTCTTGGATATTTTTCATTCTTAGTTTATACGCTGTGGTGACAATCAAGAGAGAAAGCATGGAGAATGGTCACTGGATGGATACAGTAAACCTTAAGAGAAAGCTTATTAATCGAACAGAGGAGAGCTTTGCAATTAACAAATCTCGAGGCATAATTCGTGAGGTATAAGCACGGATTGATCGATTGCATGCATGATTGATAAAATTATTAATCTACTGAGTGATGATTGACTTTTCGGCTTCTCTTTGAGCATCCATTGTGCTTCAGATGACCCCAAAATAGAACCAAATTTCTTTAAACATCATCTTCATGGTACCCTGAGTACCAGAGCCAACAAAAGTAAAAAATGATAAGAGGTAAAAAAGAAAAAGCTTCATGGTTGCAGCGGTCGCATGCAGTTGCATTCAGATGGCTATTGCATCGCTTATAACTTTCATATTTATTTCACATAGGGTAATGGTACAAGTTGCTTTTCCTCTAAAAACATTGAAGCTTTTTCCGTTTCTCCTAAACCTCCATGAATTTTTCAAACTGTGAACTAAAGGCTGCTGTGAGATCTGATCTGGTCATTACAAGAGATGCACATAAAGCTGGCAATGTCATGGTATCGAAGACACATGATTCAAACGCAGTTACCATATTTGGCATAGCACAGTACGACGACGTTTGCACGTGGATTCGATCAGGGAAGATTTCAGGATACTTTTAAGTGTTTGTTCAACATTTCCAATAGAAATATCACAACTGCGGGTGCGGACAAGTTAAACTCATGGAAAGGGTGGTCTAGAATCGAAGATTCCCTTTCCACACAGTAAGCTTATGCCAAACCATGGCTACATGAAATCTTTGCCTAACAGGACACCTGGTTCGTAAAATACAACTAAAAAGATTTCATAAGCCTTCTTGACCTTCTCTACTTCTTATTCTTCAGTTAGCCCTGCAAAACCGCATCTATAGTCTAGTTTTGGTTTCATGAAAAAAAGTTGAATTGCTTTAAAAACCACATTTCAGACACTTATAGGATGAAGAAGGTTGCTTTCTTTGGCACTTTTTAATCCAATTTGCCTCTACTCAGATATCATATTGATGTCCTGTATTATGTGCTTGAAATTTTTCACTTTGTCTCAGCTGACTTACAGACTGCTCCATATTGAGAAAGAATTAAGGATAGCTTCTTCTTTTGGCAACACCACACATAGATAGTTGATCTATAATTGCTTTACTAGTTGCACTGACCTTTTAATGCTTCCCCTGCCATTTTAAATTAGGTGTTTTTAGATAACGTTTTTTTTACTTTTTTGTATTCACATTATACAGTATTGCACATTTATAATTAGACTCATCTTGTTTCCTAAATTTATGTTACTCTTAACTTTTTATTTTTGCTTTAATTCACTTTCAACATTACATTAACATGCATACAGTACATACATGATTAGGCCTGAAATCTTGTGGCTGCACAATAGAGTGTCCACTCCATTTCAGGGGATTTAAATTTGGTTATTGGCACCCCCAAGAAGGATGATTTTTATGTTTGTTATGTTCATAAATTCTTTTTCTTGCAGGGTTTGACAATTTTGTTTCTTGTGGTAACACTTTGTGCTGATCTGTTATGTCTAGTTGTTCTTCCTGTTCACTGGCTGTTTTTTGCTGCAAGTACATACGTTTGGGTTCACTTTGTGTGGAATACAGGTAACCCTTTTCTCTTTTTCTTCAGCCTATTCAAATTTATACTGGTACCTATGAATACAACTTTTATTAAGGATGTGAACATCAACAGTTATTGATCTCTTCTCTTGTTTAAATTAGACAATTATCTAGTTGTAAAACTTAGATTGACCAAATTTTGTTGACAAAAATATACTCAAACCATTGAAACTAGCTGATAAGGAGAGAAATAACTGATAGATAAAGGTGTTAAATAATCAAATAAGATTATATACAGTCTATACTACATGCAGTATTTGCTATACACTCAGGCAAAACTTTGTTTTGAAATTTTTATGAACATTGCATTTGTGGCTGATTTTTCTTAAAATTTGCAGATCGTGGCCCATGCCTTCCAACATTGTCACTATGGTTACTCTTTGTATATGTTGAAGCCTCAGTACGATTACGAGGAATTAAAACAATACCATTCCATTTGGATCTGTGTAGGCCGTTTGCTGCACATTGGTATGAACTGTTTTATTTTAAAATTTATTCATATCTCATGGGCAAGAGGAATTTTGTGATTTTTTGTGGCTCAGATAACATCTTATCTGTTAATTCTTTTAATTTGATAGGCATGCTGTTATCTTAAAAGTTTTAGAATGTTGTTCTGTGCAGGTTTTACTGAGTAATGAGATAAGAGTTGAAATGTTTGGCAGGCTGTGGAATAAAAAGTATGTGGTCAATATTCAATAATAGAATGTTAATCTATCAGTCAAAGGCTAACTTGAAGGGTCTGTTTCATCCAGCATTCCTTGCATGTGCCGTTTGTTGATGTTCCTTTGTTGTCCGCCATTTTCATGGCCCATTTTCATAAGTTAGCCTTTGATCAGTCAAAGGCTAACTTAAAGGGTCTGTTTCATCCAGCATTCCTTGCACATGTGCTGTTTGTTGGTGTTCCTTTGTTGTCCGCCATTTTCATGGTCTAACCTTGAAACAAAGAAGCATAAAGTTGCTGATATTCAGTAAAGATCTTTATCAATTTTAATTTCATATCAAAGGGAAACACTGCCTTTAACTTCTTATAGAAGGAACAACTTTGTCTGCATGCTGTCAAAAACGTTAGTCCTTGCTACTTAAATGCTAGCTGTCAGATACAATCTTTTTTTATGTTATGTTATCTTATTTCTCCTCAGTGAACTGTTTTTGAAAAGAATTCTTTCATTTCTAGTATTGGATATCCAATGGTCAGTCTTGGCTATGGCTTTAAAAGTTATGTAGGTTGTAGAATAAAACAGGTAATTAAAATTGAAATCTTTTTTATACTTGGTTTGAAACATGTTGCAATGCCAAGCAAAGGGAATGTTATGATCAAGTGAGGACAGAACGGTAAACAAAATTTAAATTGGAAGATTTATAAGAGAACCAGTCACTGAAGAAAACTATTTAGTTGCAGCTATTTTTGAACAATGATAGACGAAGTGAACAAGCAATTAATCTTCAAACGATTACAGTTCAGGCCTTATGCATATTAACATGACAAGAATTCTGCATATGAAGATGAGAATTCTTGAGCCATACAAAAGACTGTGAGTTCATTTAAATATTAATTCTTTGGCAGGAAAGCCACGTTAGTGTGTGCAAGACCTTTACTGTTGGCTAATTTATAAGCTTTAATGTTACAAAATTATGATAATCTAAGCATTCTATGATGATGAGCAGATGTATTCTATCATGCTTTAAATTGATATTTTATTGCAGTATAAACAAGAAGATGTGTCAAAAGAGAATGATTTTTATTATCAGTTGATAGCACATGCATTGCCAACTGATTTAATGCAAAGACAAACCTCTGATAAAGGTATTCTTCTGTTTTATGTTTTCTTATCTAATCTTACCTATTTACAAATGTGGCCGTATTTACATCCAAGTTTGATTTCAAGATTTTAATTCCGGAAGTGACCACCATGTTTATAGTTATCTGGAATATGATTTGATTATAGTTATCTGGAATAAGCTGAAGCATTTCACAACCTTAAAATTGAGAAGACAACTTGCTGAAAGCCTAGTGTTGACAAAAATTGATTTCAACGATTATGTTTACTCACCATTATCTGTCACTCAAATAAACAAACTGCAACGATTGCAGAAAGTTGCAGCAAGTTTGTGCTTGGTCGCTATGCATCTTCAGCTGATATTCTCTTGACGAAGAGCTTAATGATGTCAAAAGGGCTGAACTTTCCAAAGCTAAATTTTCTTGCATCGGAATCTCCAACAAATTCATTTGCGATTCTGACAAGGTAGAGTTTATCAACCTTGTCTTTGTGCACATGTAGCACCATTACATAGTTGGGGCGGTTGTTTGTTGTTATTGACTTAAAATTGCTCTTGACTGGCTTGCGGGCTAAGGATTTCTCTCTGTTGATCAGTTTTCTATAATGATGCATAAAAAATGCAGCTTTGGGAAATTATTTGGAGGGGGGGGGCGTGCCCGACTGGCCCCAATACACTCATTTTTTTTTATAAGAAACCGCTTATAAGAGACGGTAGGCTCAATTTTTCAAAAGTTAAGAAACAGCCCTACCTGGATTTCAAAAGCTAAGAAACTTTTGTAATTTACAGTTTTAATTTTCCTATCACAGACAGAAATGTTTTGACAATGTACAGTTATAGCATCTGTTCGGACATTATTTTGAGTGTGAATTATGTTATTGACTTGTTTTGAGATCTTACTAAGTAATTTGGGAGCCCTTTAGACAAAACAAGATTAACTTTACACTTTTAGCATTAAAAATATAAGAAACACGTAAGAAACTGTTAGTAGCAAAGAATTGCCCAAAAACGTAAGAAACTGCCTACCAACCCCGGACCTTAGTTTCTTATAAAAAAAATGAGTGTAGCTGCTACGGGCCTGCTCTGATCTAATTGACATTCAAAGCATAATACCACCCAAAATCTTCTTGCTGGCTAATTTTAAAAAGTAGGACGGTGCAAATTTATGTTTCAATTTGCAATTGGATTCGGAAATTTTATACTTTGACCATTATGTGAAGAATACGTCTTGAGTGTGTCCTTCAAAAGAATTTCAATTTTTGTGTTACCATTGTAAGAATCAAATTGTTGTCAAGGCCTTCCTCTTTTCACCAAACTATCCCCTTTTCTTCTCTTTACCTTATTTACACACTAATATTTGTATTCGTGGCAATTTTGGCAGACGTTGATTTTATAACAGCTGATGATTTCATGAAAGCTGAAATATGAAGGCGAAATTAAGATGGTCTTCTTCGTCTGACTCCATGTTCATGTTGGAAAATGAAGAATCCTTTTCGCTGGGTTTTCTTTCAAGTTGAAATCACTGAAAGTTTCTTAACCATATGATCAGAAACTTTTCAGCCTGTTTCCAGATTAATGCCCTTTTAATTTAATAAGAAACTAAACAGGCTGTTTTGAAATAACTGGTTTCCATTTTGCGGATTCTTACCGTACCCTAGCCTGCGTGCAGACTCTACAGTCAGTCAGTGCGGAGGAGGGAAAAGGAGAAGGAAGCTCCTTTTCCCTCCTCCGCACTGACTGACTGTAGAGTCTGCAAGCAGGCTACTTTACCCCGGTTGCAAAATCTCGAGTGAACGGTAGATCTGTCAAAAGATCATGTTAGGCGACTACCAAGTCTTTCTTGGTCATTGAAAAGAGAGAGCAAAACATAGCTAGTATATGCTTCAAATCAATCGAAAATAGTATTTTCCCTTGGAGTCGAAAGTTCAGACGGAAAAGATAGGAGGCCAAACCTTATGAACCGCAATTTTCTGAGGTTGTTTTACTCACTGGTTTTACTGCATCCGATTAGGGGATCTTTTTTGCAACAACAGAAATAAGTCTACGACAAAAATATTTTATTTTCTGTGAGCATATAGGACAAAACAAAGCATTGGGCAAAACTAATGTTTTATCTTGCTTTTCTACTTTCGGAGAGAAGCGTCAATGTTCTGAATAGTTCAACTATTCAGAACATCTGTTCACTTTGCCCGTGTAGTTCATATTATACCCCGATCTTACCCTACGTTCTTACTGTTGCTAATCATCCGCGTTCAGGTACTTTTTTTGCAAGAAAGTGAAGAAACTAAGAATTCGAGCCAGTGGTGTGAGTAGTTTCTTAGAATTATCGGATTCTTCCTAGCACTAAGAGTTTCTTACTAGTTTCGTCAAGGTTGCTTGATAATTTAATTTTTATTACCTGTACCCTCTTGAACATCTTACACCAATTTATTCCTAAGCCTTTCTCTTTCTATGGCTTAGACGTTCACTCGAGTACCTTGTGGTTCCTCATGAGCGTTTGTCTGGAGGCAAATGTTCAGGTGCAAGAGTACAAAGCAATTTTGAAAGGATGAGAGGCGTGTAGTGGGAGAGGCGTATCAAGAACTCCTCGTTTTCAAGCCAGTCAGCAAAAATTGATGCAAATGATGGGCGTTGCAATCTCATCCATAAAAAGTTGAATTCCTTAAATCATTTCCTCCTGCAGTGATAATCAATCCTCTGTCTCCAATTCTATCCTTTTGCTGCACTATTGATATTTTGCGAAATAAGAATTAAAACAAATTAAAAACATGCAACAAAACAAACTCGATAAAATTTCGTAATGTTTCGAAAACAAAAACTCGTCCCAGTCCTCCACGAAGAAGTGTTCCTCCTTCACAAGCTTTGACCTGTCTTGGTAGCGGCGAGTGTTGGCAGAAAGGAAGACTTCTCGCCGTTATTTACGATATTTTACTTTCATTTCTGGCCTTATAAATACACCAAAGAGTTCCATATCTATCAAAGGATTGTATTACAGCATTGCAGTTGCTGTGGTGGATTTTTGGTAGCGAAAAGGAAGTCTGGTTTGGGAGCTTTTGTGCTTGTCCTAAAGAGCTACTGTTTTCACCACGTGGAAGTCAATACTGGCAAGGAGAAACTAGCTGCCTATTTCTCTTGCTTCAAGCTAAGTAGAAGCTCTGAAAGGCCACCAAAGGATCAAGTAGTTATTGAAGACTGACATGGCAATGTTTTAGCGTTGATAGCTGTCTAATTGCGCTTATGGTTGTACGAGTTTAGACCAACATTTGCATTGCCAACCAACAGAGATACCAGCACAATCCACTGAAGCAATCGTATCACTAGCGACCCAAAGTTGGCCCATTAACAACACCCAAATAGGCCTTTAAATAGTTTATTGTAGACGAGGAAGGATTCGAGAGAAGGCTGTGCTATTTGCCGAGGGATATATCAGTATTTGAAGCAACGGCTGTTTGTTGTACTGCAGTTTGAGAAGGCTCATCCAACACGTGGAATTAGTGCGGACTTCAACCATAAGAAAGCCAAAGAAAATATCATACTCAGCTGGTTGCTAAATCCTTGTTTTTCTACGACAAAATACGCGATTTTCACTGTTAAAAGTGATGCTGTTGTTTTGTCCATGCAGTATGATAATAACTGGTGAAAAATAAGGCGGGATTGGTTGAAAGCAAAGCTGTTTTGTGTTCAAGGAAGTGAAGAAGCTACCTTGGATCTAAATCAAGGGAGGAATCTACTATCGGACCATATTGATACCAAGGAAGAAATTTGTTGTTCGTTACGGGCCTATTTCTATTCATTTTCACAGCAGTTCACTTAGTTACCGATTGAAGCAAGTCACATAAGCTGGTAGGGAAAAGATCGGAATCAATAAACACGAGATAAAGGAACAAAATCATGATATTGCGTCTGGAAATAGAAAGTTGATGAGATATGTGCTCAGCAAAGAAAGAAACACCCTTAGTAGGTTGTCTGATTTAGTTTGGATAAATATAACTAAAGCAGCTACACAGAGGATTGGATTTTCTTACAACCTGAATGGAAGTGTTGCTGATATTTTGATGGTTGATAAACAGAAATCGATAAAATCTGTGCAATTTCAAGCAAAGAAATACCCCCTCTTCTATTACAATTATTTGTTATTTCATCTTGAGGAAAGAACAAATATAGGCTGGAGGAGTAAGCCAAAACAACTAAATCATCCATTCTGAGCACTGGATTTTAATTATATTGTAAAAGGAACACTTGCTGATATTTTAACTTAAGCAGAGCCTTTGAAAATTCTGTCAGTATTTCCATATTCAGACAAGAACCTTGACAAAATCAGTGCAAGCAAAGAAACTGCTCTGTTTGTCTGACTTCATTTGTTTTGGAGAAAAACCTCGAAAATCCTAATACTGGATTTATCATAACTGCATAACTCCCAAGGAATAGTTCCTGATGTTATGAGAGTCACACTTTGAAGAAAGCTCTTCAAACTTCTTTCAGTTATTCCAGATTCAAACGAGGACCTCCTGGGTTCAAAGAGCAAGCTGAGATAGTTCGCAGGCCTTGCCTGTTCAACGAGAAGACGACCCGCATGAAAACTGGAAACGCGAACAACGCAGAACTGGGAGTGGACACACAACCCTTCAACGGTGCAGCATTGGTATGAAATTATTCATTTCTTTTCCTTATTTCTCTTAGATCCCTCTTACATACGCGCACTGTTTTGTGTTGTGGTTTATGGTGTTTTCGCACCTCGATTTGGTAGGCCTAAGCTCACGACGTTGCGTAATGGGTTCATAAACATTGGTTGGGAAATGCAAGGTTGATAGTTAATTCAACGGACAGTTAGCTTCCTAAATGATTATCTGAGATATGTAGTTTGGTTTTATAACTATCAGGATTTTTAACAGGCGATGAAATATATCATGAGCCGATTTCCTATTTCCTTGAGTTGGTTTTGGTATGATTTGGGACGTACCACTCGTGCGTTGTTGAAAGGCCTAAAATGGGAATGGCTTATCTTGTTGAATGCACCTCGCAGTGAAGCAATATAACGCTTTGCTAAATGTTATGTGATTGAATTGATGAGGGACACCAAGTCTGGACAACGAAATGGTGCACTGTATACTCATATAGATTTGTCATGGATGGGGGCTTTTTATTGCAAGGTTTTTTTTGTAGGAAAGGAAGGATTTGGGCCAGTACTGAAAATTTCTTGAAATTATCAGATTCTGCGCCCTCTGTCTGAGTTTCTTAGGAGTTTCTTGAAGGTTCTTTGATAGAATTGTGATAGAGGTGATGTAAGCAAAATAGCAGATTGATAGCGACTCTGTATGCTTATTTGGAGTTTTAATGTGGGAATAGGTTTCAGAGACTTTGATGATGCAGATTCAACAGTTTATGTATGGTAGAGCAGTAGTATAATTATTTTTTATTTTGATTTGATACGTGGCCCCCTTTGGAGTATGTGAAAAGGTAAGAATTTACCAGAATCATGTTGTGATTACTTATAGGAAAAACTAAAAATGACTGAAAACACTTCAGCACCATACTTTTGTTTATTTAGATTTTTCAAGGAGCATGCTTTGTTAGAGGAAGTGTGACTCTTGCAAAAATGTATTCATTTGAAAACAAAAGGAATTTTATGGATTTTTAAGGATGTTGATTGAAAACAAAAAGTTTTTTGTGAAATTCTTGCAAGATTTGTAAGAACTGATTTGCCTGTTCATTTGTGGTCCTTGTATCATCATTCAATGATCTATTTAAACTAATAGAAAGGTCAATGAATTGCCACAACTGTTATTATTTCACCACAGTATGCAATGATATTTGTGCATAACAACTTCATTGCAGGCCTAGAAGGAACAATTTTTAGATCAGGAGTTGTTACATTTTCACTTTTAACTGAAAGGCAATGTTATTGTCTTAATTATCATTATGCTGCAATAGTCTGGCTATTCAAAACGAAACTGTAAGGAAAAAATGTTTTCATCCCTAAGGCCATTCAAACTTTCACAACAGACAAGAAAAAATCAGCACAATATGTCTTTCTCTTGTGTTAGACTTGGTAACAGGTGGTTGTTTGCCATGACCATTTCAAAGCAGCATTATTGCTTGATTATTATTAATCCTAGTTTCCCTTAAATTTTCTTTCTGTCTAAAACCGTTATCTTGCTAATTTTGTTTTCAATGCATTTGGGTTGCGCAAAATGGTGACTAAGACTGTCTTAGTGAGCTTTTAGCTAAACTATTGGGTTGTTAAGTCTGGTGTTGATTCCAAATTTCCTGCAACCTGCTTGTCAACATCACATGTAGTTGAATGATCTTTTGGTGTTTATATGACCAACTGAGTATTGTTAGTTCTGTGGCATGATCCTTTGCCTCCCTTAAATGATCTAAGATTAAACTGCACAGTTAAACTTCCCCCTTTTGTCAGAAACCTGGACAACAACTAATGAAAATTTCTTAATTTCACATGC
Source organism: Aurelia aurita complex sp. Pacific (assembly GCA_004194395.1). Classification (NCBI taxonomy): domain Eukaryota; kingdom Metazoa; phylum Cnidaria; class Scyphozoa; order Semaeostomeae; family Ulmaridae; genus Aurelia; species Aurelia aurita complex sp. Pacific. Next base: position 166,542 of record REGL01000532.1, on the reverse strand, counting down.
AAATTTCTACTTTTTTTACTTTTTTCTGCCAAAAGTTTCTTACTTTGTACTTTGTTTCTTATTTTTTGGGTGGATGAATTATGATGATGTTTCTACTGCCGCTACTTACAGATTTCTTGATGTGAAGACAGAGGAGAGTTCTNTCACATGTAGTTGAATGATCTTTTGGTGTTTATATGACCAACTGAGTATTGTTAGTTCTGTGGCATGATCCTTTGCCTCCCTTAAATGATCTAAGATTAAACTGCACAGTTAAACTTCCCCCTTTTGTCAGAAACCTGGACAACAACTAATGAAAATTTCTTAATTTCACATGCAAATTTCTACTTTTTTTACTTTTTTCTGCCAAAAGTTTCTTACTTTGTACTTTGTTTCTTATTTTTTGGGTGGATGAATTATGATGATGTTTCTACTGCCGCTACTTACAGATTTCTTGATGTGAAGACAGAGGAGAGTTCTAGGTGATCAAAACGTAACTTTCAGCTGCTCCTCAAGAATTGGGTTGAAAACATTTTTGTCATTATATCATTAGCTTTTTACACACCTCTTGGGACTTATCAAACACATTGAATTTCTTATTTGTCAGGCCATGTTTCTCATAAAAGTTTTCTTGAGATAACATTAAAGTAGCCTCCAGCTTATTTGGCCTAACATGCAAAGCATGACATTTCGTCTAGGAACAGTTAAGACATCTAAAATGCATATTTTTTAACCTAAGGAGCTCCTTAGGTTAAAAAGCAATAGGAGTTAGCCCATCATTGAAAGTGTAAAAGTTTCGCATTGAGTGCTGAATATTTCTTCAAAAAGATTGTCAGAACGGCAAGCAGATCAGATAAAAGGATTTCAGCTTGGATACAAACTGTTTTTCTCAGAAATTCTTCTTTTTTACTTGGATAAAATGGATCACACATCTGTTTTGCAATAATCCATGGGACTCTATATTGCAAATGGTCTTGGTGTGTAGAATGACTTAACAGTTGCAACAAATATGGGGAGTTGAAGTATATGCTTGGATTTCTGATTTCCTGCTTGAATAACACAAATAATCAAATAAAAAAAATCAAATATCTCACAAAATGGTTCCTGGTCCCCACAGTTCTTTAATTTTGATGATTTGATTATTTGGTCCTAAAAAGTATACAGGGCAGCGTCACCCCAATTGAGCACCATACAAAGAAAATGTTATTTATTTTCCCAAACAAGTCAATTCAAAAAAGTAACTTACAGCGAAAAGGTTCCTTCACGGGTGTGACAGATTGCTCTTTCAGGCCAGCATCATCCAAGCTGTCTTTTTTCTTTACCAGAGAAGCAGGGATAAATTTTGTAACAATAGCAATTTCGGTTTGTTTACATTTTGCACCACAGCCAATCAGCGAGCTTCATTTTTGAACTAATGATCAAAAATTTCCTGCGTCGCGATCGTCACGAGTCGAAGCTGTGGGGAAAACCATAAGAAAACTACTCTCTTGAATTTTGCTCGCTGCGAAAATATGCTTTTGAGGAACCTTTAGAAATTTTTAATCTGGGTTGTCAGATAAATTTCCTAACCAGAGTTGCTTGCCCATTGGTCTACTCCACCTGGTTTTTGAGAAATAATTTTTTTAAACGTCGTCATTCCAAGGACCTCTCGCTTCCATTGAGGATGCTTAGGACCTGCATGCAGCAGTCTAAATGGCCTATTTCTCCAAAATTCATCCTTTTTCAGTACCCCTGCTTCTACCATATGTCTCCAACAAATATCCATAGAAAATAGCGCCATTTTTTCTTTTAACTCTTTTGTCACAGTATTCAACCCAATCTTGTTGAATTTAAAGCAGTTCCCCTTCAACAACATCAACAATTTTATCTGTAATGCAGTCGATTACTATTCCTTCCTTCGTCCAATTTTCTGTCATTAACCAAGGGAGGGGCATATTTCTGTTTTGAAAAAGCTAACAAGATTTCTTAAAACAATAGGATTTTGGGGATTTTTAGGGATATTTCGTAAATATGAAATTATTTCTTATGAAAGTTGTACAAGACTTTCATGGAGTGATTTAATTGGTTCACAGAGAATCTGCTCAAAAAGGGTGACAACTGACAATTTAACTGCTTCCCAGTCACAACGCCCTGGAACACAAAATGAAAATAGAACCTTGTTGATTTCTTTCTAAATATAATCTGGAGAGGCAGAGGAAGCTTTGGTGGCATGTTGTTTTCATTTGCTGTAAAATTTAAACTTTTCACGGAGTAAATAAAAACACCTCTACAAAAGACGAAGAAGAATTCAAAGGCACTTACAATTCCATTCCAAGAAGGCTAACTAGCAAAATTCACCATAATTACGTTTATGCATGAATGTGAAAGAAAATGAGCAGGAATCCACTTGATGGTGTCAGCAAACTATTTTAGCCTTTCTACTCTGAATTTACTTAAAACGGAAAAAAGGCAAATTCTCAGGGTGCTCATTTGGGGCAATGCCGCTCTACAGTAATACAGTGATATACCAGGTGACCTGACAAAGAGAAATTTTTGAAAATCAGCAAATTCATTCTAGGGATGATTTTGTTTCAATCCTAAGGAGCAGTGACAATGAGATTGCAGCTTGAAAACCAGTGTTTTGAGCAGTAGTAGTGTTTGCAAGATACTGATCATTTATAGCCAAATACTGTTTGCTCGATCTTCCAATGAAATCTCAAATCCTAAACGGNAAAATAGGGTTAAATGATCTAAGATTAAACTGCACAGTTAAACTTCCCCTTTTTGTCAGAAACCTGGACAACAACTAATGAAAATTTCTTATTTTCACATGCAAATTTCTACTTTTTTTACTTTTTTCTGCCAGAAGTTTCTTACTTTGTACTTTGTTTTTTTTATTTTTTGGGTGGATGAATTATGATGTTTCTACTGCCGCTACTTATAGATTTCTTGATGTGAAGACAGAGGAGAGTTCTAGGTGATCAAAACGTAACTTTCAGCGAAAATTATCGTCAAGAATTGGGTTGAAAACATTTTTGCCATTATATCATTAGCTTTTTACACACCTCTTGGGACTTATCAAACACATTGAATTTCTTAATTGCCAGGCCATGTTTCTCATAACAGTTTTCTTGAAATAACATTAAAGTAGCCTTCAGCTTATTTGGCCTAACATGCAAAACATGACATTTCATCTAGGAACAGTTAAGACATCTAAAATGCATATTTTTTAACGTAAGGAGTTAGCCCATCATTGAATGAAAGTGTAAAAGTTTCACATTTGAGTGCTGAACATTTCTTCAAAAAGATTGTCAGAACGGCAAGCAGATCAGATAAAACGATTTCAGCTTGGATACAAACTGTTTTCCTCAAAAATTCTTCTTTTTTACTTGCATAAAATGGATCACACATTCTGTTTTGCAATAATCCATGGAATTCTATTTCAAATGCTCTTGGTGTGTAGAATGACTTAACAGTTGCAACAAATACGGGGAGTTGAAGTATATGCTTGGATTTCTGATTTCCTGCTTGAATAACACTAATAATCAAATAACAAAAAAAGAAAATATCTCTCCCCACAGTTCTTAAATTTTGATGATTTGATTATTTGGTCCTTAAAAAGTATACAGGGCAGTGTCGCCCCAATTGAGCACCATACAAAGAAAATGTTATTTATTTTCCCAAACAAGTCAATTCAAAAAAGTAACTTACAGTGAAAAGGTTCCTTCACAGGTGTGACAGATTGCTCTTCAAGGCCAGCATCATCCAAGCTGTCTTTTTCTTTGCCAGAGAAGCAGGGGTAAATTTTGTAACAATAGCAATTTTGGTTTGTTTACATTTTGCACCACAGCCAATCAACGAGCTTCATTTTTGACCTCATGATCAACAATTTCCCGCGTCTCGATCGTCACGAGTCGAAGCTGTGGGGAAACTACCCTCTCAAATTTTGCTCGCTGCCAAAATATGCTTTTGAGGAACCTTTTAGAAATTTTTAATCTGGGTTGCCAGATAAATTTCCTAACCAGAGTTGCTTGCCCATTGGTCTACTCCACCTGGTTTTTGAGAAATAATTTTTTTATACGTCGTCATTCCACGGACCTCTCGCTTCCATTGAGGATGCTTAGAAACTACATGCAGCAGTCTAAATGGCCTAATTCTCCAATATTCATCCTTTTTCAGCACCCCCGCTTCTACCATATGTTTCCAACAAATATCCATAGAAAATAACGCCATTTTTTCTTTGAACTCTTTTGTCACAGTATTCAACCCAATCTTGTTGATTTTAAAGCAGTTACCCTTCAACAACATCAACAATTTTATCTGTAATGCAGCCGAGTACTAATTCCTTCCTTCATCCAATTTTCTGTCATTAACCAAGGGAGGGGTATATTTCTGTTTCGAAAAAGCTAACAAGATTTCTTAGAACAATAGGATTTTGGGGATTTTTAGGGATAGTTCGTAGATATGAAATTATTTCTTGTGAAAGGTGTACAAGACTTTCATGGAGTGATTTAATGGGTTCACAGAGAATCTTTTATTACTACAGGCTGCTCAAAAAGGGTGACAACTGACAATTTAACTGCTTCCCAGTCACAACCCCCTGGAACACAAAATGAAAATAGAACCTTGTTGATTTCTTTCTAAATATAATCTGGAGAGGCAGAGGAAGCTTTGGTGGCATGTTGTTTTCATTTGCTGTAAAATTTAAACTTTTCACGGAGTAAATAAAAACACCTCTACAAAAGATGAAGAAGAATTCAAAGGCACTTACAATTCCATTCCAAGAAGGCTAACTTGCAAAATTCACCATAAGTACGTTTATGCATGAATGTCAAAGAAAATGAGCAAGAATCCACTTGATGGTGTCAGCAAACTATTTTCGCGGGTTTTTTGGTTGTAGCTATGTCCAAGCCCTTTCTAGCCTTTCTTCTCTGAATTTACTTAAAGCGGAAAAAAGGCAAATTATCAGGGTGCTTATTGGGGGCAATGCCGCTCTACAGTAATACAGTGATATACCAGGTGACTTGACAAATAGAAATTTTTGAAAATCAGCCAATTCATTCTAGGGATGATTTTGTTTCAATCCTAAGGAGCAGTGACAATGAGATTGCAGCTTGAAAACCAGTGTTTTGAGCAGTAGTAGTGTTTGCAAGATACTGATCATTTATAGCCAAATACTGTTTGCTCGATCTTCCAATGAAATCTCAAATCCTAAACAGTAAAGAGATTCTGTGAAGGACATCGGTGACCTAACTGATTACTGTTACAGAACAGCAGAAATTCAATTTGNTCTTAAAACAATAGGATTTTGGGGATTTTTAGGGATATTTCGTAAATATGAAATTATTTCTTATGAAAGTTGTACAAGACTTTCATGGAGTGATTTAATTGGTTCACAGAGAATCTGCTCAAAAAGGGTGACAACTGACAATTTAACTGCTTCCCAGTCACAACGCCCTGGAACACAAAATGAAAATAGAACCTTGTTGATTTCTTTCTAAATATAATCTGGAGAGGCAGAGGAAGCTTTGGTGGCATGTTGTTTTCATTTGCTGTAAAATTTAAACTTTTCACGGAGTAAATAAAAACACCTCTACAAAAGACGAAGAAGAATTCAAAGGCACTTACAATTCCATTCCAAGAAGGCTAACTAGCAAAATTCACCATAATTACGTTTATGCATGAATGTGAAAGAAAATGAGCAGGAATCCACTTGATGGTGTCAGCAAACTATTTTAGCCTTTCTACTCTGAATTTACTTAAAACGGAAAAAAGGCAAATTCTCAGGGTGCTCATTTGGGGCAATGCCGCTCTACAGTAATACAGTGATATACCAGGTGACCTGACAAAGAGAAATTTTTGAAAATCAGCAAATTCATTCTAGGGATGATTTTGTTTCAATCCTAAGGAGCAGTGACAATGAGATTGCAGCTTGAAAACCAGTGTTTTGAGCAGTAGTAGTGTTTGCAAGATACTGATCATTTATAGCCAAATACTGTTTGCTCGATCTTCCAATGAAATCTCAAATCCTAAACGGTAAAGAAATTCTGTGAAGGACATCGGTGACCTAACTGATTACTGTTACAGAACAGCAGAAATTCAATTTGACGATCATCCTATGTGGTTGTAGATTATTTGTCAATGCCAGGTATAGCTTGTAAGGGCATGAATTCTGACCGGAGCAGGTTTTTTGAATTCAGCCTAACCTTCCAAATATATAGACAAACCAAATAAAGACCAAACAAGGGTCAAATTTGATGGCTTTGGTCTTGGAGTAGAGTTTCTTGGAGTTTTTTTCTTTGATCTGAAGAATAGTTTAAAAATACCTCTGAGTACACTCAATCAAATCAAAATGAACAGAGAAAGCAACACATTGTGGCTGGCTGCATTGCAGGTGCAAAATCTGGCCTTGTGGCTGTCATAAAACAGAACGGTATCGTTTGTTTGCAAAATTCACTTTTGCTGTTGGTGCATTGAATTTTAAATGTGGAACGTTTTTGTGGCTCACCCAACCCGGTATCTGTTACAAAGATGTGACATGTTCTAGATAAATATTATTTAGTTTTCTTCACAATCTTTGGAAGATGTTAATATACATATGTTGGGAAACTGCTTCACCAGCTGGATGTTTCCAAATAGTTTTCATTGTGAACTAAGTTTTTTGGATGACTGTCATCTCATCTTTTCTGTCAATTCTTGTCTTCACAAATCACAATCAATCTTTTCTGTCAGTTATTGTCTCAAATCTTCTGCAAATATGGCAGCCATTAAGAACACTGTAATGATCCTGGGATTAAAAAGATACATATTTAACCTTGAAAGCATGAAAACAGCATGCATGCTAGACAAATCAGCTGTCTCTGCTAAAAGATCTACTTTTCGAGAAATGATAAGAGATTAGATATGATAAGATTACTAACCTTTTTCGTCAAATCACTGCGAAGTTTTTGATATAATGGTTTCTTTAAATCAGATCTGCAATTAAATTTGGAAATTGTTCTTTGCTGGACCTCAGGTCACCCATTAGTGGTTTTCATTTTGGGATTTGGAAGGGGTGTTACCGGAATTTTCAAGGCTTCATAGAAAGTCATTTTTATGTTGAATTTTAGTTGCTCAACTGATCGAATGCTAGGTCTTTGTCATTGTCATTTTTTGAGGTCATGCAAGTGTGCCATAGCAGATAGAGCAAGGAATATACATAGCGATCATTCAAAGAGCTTAGCACATGCTAATTCATCTAAATGTAAACATTCTGGTACTGTTAAAATTTCTTTTACCAGTTTTGCAGCAAAGTTAATTTTACCAAACATTAGTCAGTTATTTTAGCCATGGATGGTTAAATGTGATAGCATTATGCAAAGAGCATTGCAAAAATGGCAGGGGAAATTTTTTCATATTTTCATAAAACAGCTTTATAACAGTTTGAGACAAAAACGTTGCTAGAATTCCCAAGGAACAAAATTTCTTCTTCTAAAGCTTTGTTGCAATGAGCAAATTCAAGCTTTGCTCCTGAAAGATCGTTTGATTGATGTCTCTTGGTAATGGTTTTTATGAGTAGTGCATTCTTTATGCGCCAATTTCATTTTTGGGAGCACTGTTGTCCAACTTTGTTTGATTCCTTTTATTGATCTGCATCTGTAGGCAGTCTTTAATATGTCCGTAAAATAGCCTACAACTTTTCTAGGAACGATTTACACTCTTTCCCTGTTGTTGAAGTTTTGAAGGCCAGGCCCATTCTTGATCGCAGCATAAAGGTTAAGGCTGCATGACTGATGTATGTGAAGATGGCTTCAGATAGCCCAACAAAAGATACTCATGTTTCATCAACTCTTTGTTCCAACATCTTTAATTTCAATGAATCCAGAAATAACAGAGGCTTGAAAACTACTCTTATATCCGTTATGTAACTTCAACGGTTCTTTTTAAAAAGTTGTGCACAAACAGAAACACTTTTAAAGCCGGTTGGTTTTTTGTATATAATATGTTGAAAAGGATTGATCCGTGAAGCCTTGAAATTTTTTGTACTGCTGTTCTTATTCGATCATCTTTTGCTTTCATAGTTTTAACAGGAAAGAGAAAATGACATAAGAAAATGGAAATGTAAATTGGAACATTGTAAATCGTAAATTGTAAAAAAGTTAGAAATGAATGAAAAAAGGGATTTAAGACGACATATGATCGTAACACTATTTTCATAATGAACACTTTCTATGTAAAGCAACCACAGTCAATGATTCTAAAGTGCAATGCCGGGTTTGGTATGATTTATGATGAAATAAAAGACGACCTTGTTGCTGTTATAAATAGTATCAAACTTTATTCAAGCATTTTTCGCCTTTTTTCTGAAAAAAAATAGACATCCAAATGAGTTGTTGGTTGGCAGTGACGTCATCTTGCTATTTGCTAAAAGGCGTTTGCCAAAATTTTGTGCATTTTAGTTAACTCGATCGAGCTGATCTATTGTTTGGGGTGCGTGGTGCGTCTTGTCTCTTTTTGTCACGATCTGGCTTCTTAATCGTGGTCAGCCTCTAAGTCCTGGCTAGTCTGTGGTGCAAATGTAGAAAATGACATCCGTATCAGACTAGTTTTAGGTCTAAGTTATTGGAAGTATTTAGCGTCACCTCTTACGCCCGTGGATTTGTCCTTTTTGTTAGGATCAAAGTTGTCGAGGTATCTAAAGACTAAGATATATATATTGCGAAGTCGACGTTGAAAGCTGCTCAAGATTTGTTAAATTCTCGATAGTTCTACCAGGTACTTTTTTCTCATCAGTAAGGCAATTGGCGAGTAAACGGCAGACCTCATTAACGAATACTGTGTTTTTGTTATCATATTACACTTGACACTTTCACACTTTACACGTCACAATTTACTTAATAAAAGCGCCTCTCATGAAGATCAGAAGTTAGCTTGGATCAAATCCTAGCTCATATTATATTTTTAAAATCACTATTAATTTATGAAATGTCGTGAGTTTTTTATTTTGATGAATTAATGAATAGATAAATTACACTAGATTCATCTTGCTGCCTCTCACGTACAAGCATGCACAAACCAAGTGCTACCTGCTCGTTGACACCTTGATATACCTAACATTACTAATGGCATACTAATTTATATGTAGAACAAAGAAAACTTCTATGCACAGTATTGTTCCTCTAGCTAAACAATGTCCACGCACGTGTCGAAATCATCAAATGCAATAGGCTAATTTTAAAGATACATATGCAGTTTGCTATTTATCTCCATCAACTCACTTTAATAGATTATCACAAGGGAGTTTCATTGCCATTGCTACAGTTTCAGTAAACTGAAAAAGAATCTATGGAGGAAATATTAGATGTTCTCTAAAGAATCACAGTTTAAAGCTAACAGTTGCAAGAAGTACAGAAAGAAATCATTTACTGTGGCTGTTTTGCGTAGAATGTATTCATTATGAAATGGCAAAGTATCACCTGTCGTCTGAAATCCCTATTCTTCATTTATTTTTGAATTGATAAGAATTTTGAATTTAAGCTTTCATTCTATCTCTTTGCAATAGTCGCAGTTTCTTTCCTAACCACTGAAAAACCAACAAAGCATAATTTGAATCAAAAGAAAGTTTTGCAAAGAAAATACAACACTTATTTATTTCAACGAATTGCAAGGGAATTCGGTGTGTGACGCACACACATCGCACATGGTTTATATATATATATATATATATACCGGGTGTCCCAAAATGATGTATCATTGTTTGATTGCTTACATGTCCATAACCAATGAACCGATTTTCAAAAGCTTTCTTTTATTTGATTGCCTAAAGGCTAAATAATATTATAAGATTTTGGTTGCGGTTTTAGCACGGCGTTTTGATGTTGCAAAGACGATCGATAAACTTGCTCAAATTCAAGCCTTGGATGGCATGAGAAAGAAACGGCCTATTTATCCAGTCAACATTTTAGATGTGATACAAAAGGCTGAACTCCTATTCGTATTCTCTGAACTCAGTATGACTGAATTCGTATTTTCTGAACGATATATATTCTTTGAACGACATATAAGTTCAGCCTTTTGCATCATGTCTAAAATATTGACTGGGAAAGTAGGCCGTTTCTTTTTCATGCCATGTAAAGCTTGAATTTTAGCAGG
>REGL01000532.1:104720-153651 GCA_004194395.1 Aurelia aurita complex sp. Pacific | reverse complement strand
ATGGGGTAGGCCAAAATTTTTCCCAATTTTCGCGGCCCCCGCGCTCCGCCCCTGGGAGCAATATTGAACCCTAAATTCGTGATAAGACTCACAAACGAGTTATCTCTTGTACATTTTTTTCTGTTTTGAAATTAGTTGAGTAACCATCGAGCATCGGCTCCAAATGCAGCTTCTGGTCAGAAAATCGGGCAGGGTCGGGAGGACTCCCCGGATTTCCGACTGTTACTAGGGCTGTCGGAAATTTTTCTTAATTGGCAAATGGTCTATTAAGGGCCTCTTCTTCAAGTACTAAGTGCTGCCGAGAACGCCTTTTTTGGGATTGATCTTTTGATGTCAACAGAACTAATTGCAAGAACGAGCGGTTGCAAGACTGGCATCGGTCTTGTAATACCAACAGAGCGAGGAAAGGCCTGTTATTAAATTTGTTCCACATGTTGGTTCAGTTTGTTTCCTGTGGACAAACGCCGCACTCGCTGACTAATGTTATTTTCTCATAAGAGTGTGGATGATTTGAAGTCATCATATCGTCGTGTTCATTGCTCGTATCCCTGGATTACAGGCAGGCTGTGCTAGCCTTTATCATGGACGTGTTTTAATTCGTAATTGTCTTCTTTTTCAAAGGCTTATTGATTGTAACTGTCCATTGCATTAGAGATGGGGCAAGGAAAATGTTACAAAGATTCCTTGTGTACTTCTAGCCAATAGGAATCCCGCCAATCCCGAATCCCCGATTCATTGGTGGGTGAGCTTTTCTCGTTAATTGCGTGATCTGTATCTCATTCATTCCAAAATCTGTGATTATGCTGACGACACAACTATTTATGCGTGTGGTCCTATCTTCGAAAATGTCATCATGCATTTAGAGAATGATGCCCTTAAAATAACTGAATGCTTTCCAAAAAGTTTCATGACATTAAATGAAGACAAATGCCATTTTATGATTTTTGGTGCAAAAGGATATTATGAAATATCTATCAAAATAGGCGAGGCCTGCGTAATAGAAAGTGCGGAGGAGAATCTTCTTGGTATAACTTTCGATCAGTGATTTTCTTTCAAACAACATGTCAAGGCTCTCTATAAAAACGCTGGCCAGAGACTCTATGCTCTTGCTCGAATATCACGTTACATGGACATTGAAAAATTACAGCAGTTAAGGAAGGCGTTTGTCTTATCTCACTTCAGTTACCTGTTTGGATATTTTATGCTAGAACTTTGGATCATAGAATAAATCGTGTTCACGAAAGGGCATTACGTATACTACAAAGAGATTACGGAAATGATTTTCGTTTTCTCTTGGAACAGACTAAATCGGTGCCAATCCATGTAAGAAACCTACAGTTGTTAATGACATGAATGTGTAAAACCAAATCCGATCTAAATCCACCTTTCATGAAAAATATTATTATGGAGCGAAATAATTTTAAGAACTTTTACTGCTGGGTCAAACTTTTAGTTCTTAATTTGCTTTGTTTTATCTCCTTTTACTCCGCAAGTGGAAGGTTGAGTACTACCGGAAAACGGTGGAAATTTTTTACATTAGTTAATTCCTGTTTAATCTTGTTATTTAGTTGTTAGAGGTGTTTCTCATTTATTGTGAGTAAGGCAAGTTTGATTATTTTTAACTATGTGTGACAGTAAATAACACGCCTATTCTTCTGCATTTTTAGTTTTTGATTTGAGCACAAGATGATTTTTGAGATATGGTCATCAATATTTGTTGTTAAGGTCTTTTTCCATGGGAGTGTGTTTAATCTAGCTGTTGAATTATTGCCGCTTGATAATTTTTATGTCCACTTTAGTGACTGTCATTTACGGTACATTTCTGTCAACAATAGCTTCCATGCTAACTCTGCCATCTCTTCTGGCGATTTTGGGATAAATGTTTGATCTTTCGCATTCAATTTTGATTGAAATCGGTGTTTTTCATTCATGAATGCTTTATTTGTAGGTGGCTGGAAAGATATCTAGCTATTTCGATACTCTCCTCCGCCGGTTTCTAGTTCCTTAGTCCGTGGTTCCGTTGCATGCCGCATCAAGGTATGGGACCCCTAGTTTAGCATCCCTTCCAAAGGGCGGCGAGTTGGGTTGCTTGGTCAGAGCATAGGTTCAAAATCTTTAAAAAGGCTGGTGTAAAATTGAGTGACCTATTTCTTTGAACTGAATGACTTGAAAGAAATGTTAGCTATTTCTCTACAATTCTACCGTCGGACTTTTCTGAAATCTTTAATATTTTCAGAATTAGAGTCTTTTTCTTCTTTTTCAAGAATTCAAGAAAAATTTTCAAAAAAAACTTAAAACCATCGCAATTTCTAAACTGTTTGACGTAACATGAAATAATTTCAAAGAACCCATAGTTTATGAATGTCTACAATATGGTATCAAGCAAAAGTCTGTCACTCATCTGGTTTATGATTTAAAAATTTGATGACGTCACATCCTAAAATGAGCTGAAACGTAAAATATGCTGTAATTTCGAACAATATTCAAAATTTCTGAAAAGGCCAACGGTAGAATTATAGATAAGCATCTAAAGTTTCTTTCAAGCCATTCAATCAGAAGAAATAGGTCATTGAATTTTACACCCACCTTTTTACGCCGAGGTAAAGATTTGGAACCTATGTTCTTGGTCAGGCATCTGAAAGGTCACCCAACTGGATTTTAAACTCACACGACCAAGTTTAGCTTAATTTACCAAACGAGAATTGAAACGTCACTCAAAATTGCATAGTCGGCTATTGGTTCTGAATGAAGAAGGCCAGAAAGAGTTTTAGTGGTAAATGCTATACTTCACTCGTCACACTGTTTTTAACTCATTAAATTTTATTTGGTCGTATTAGACCCTCATGTATTCGAACATTCGTTCCCACACAGTATGAGCGTGAATAATTCAACTCAGTAAGAACTGGTTGCAGTTGCTGTCGTTTCAAGATAGTAATAACTCGGATGAAGGTAATAAGTTTAATTAAATGCCATTGACTTTTTGGTGGGATTAACCATTTCGAATTTCGAATGGCAAAGCTATAAATGATAGTTTTTTATGTTGTTCATTTGTGCAGTTTAAATATGAGACCATATCAAATTTAACATCCAAACTTTTTTTAGTTGAACAAATGGGAAATCTTTCTTACCCTCTAGCATTGACGCGAAAGCTGCTTGATTTTTCCCATAACAAATTTGGTTGCATTAGAGTGAAGGCAATTGTTACATTCCAAAAGGGTTGAAATGTTTGTTGTCCTGAGTATGCTGCTGTTGTTTTCTTGCCTTTGTCTAGAAATTACGTATTGCATTTGCTTATGTTGGGATTAAAATAGTAATCCAAGGTTGTTTTTAAAGCTTTTTGTAAGCTTTTGCTAATCTTACAGTTCTATGATTTATTGAAGTCACAATCCACATGGTTGTATTATCGAGAAATGCTTATGATTTGTAATCTTGAGCTTATGCTCATTCTTTGTTGCTATTTTCATGAAATAGCATTATCGGACTGACCAATAATAATGTGCGTACTCCGCAACCAAGGTTAGCTAAGTCCGTTATGACCTATTCGATAGGTTAGTCTATTGGCTTGCCAAAAATAGTTGTCGAAATACAGTGTGACGTCAAAGCAAATTGGAACGGCATGGCAAATTTTTGGGCATGAACATGATGTAATTTTGCCTGATGCAATTTTAGGAAAAATGGACATTTCCTTCAGACATTTCCATTTCCTTTAGTGGGCTGTGTATCAGGCTAGATATAGTTGATACACTCTTTTTTTATAAGAATATAATATTGTTTATAAGAATATTCAGGCTCGGAATCATCCTTTTTTTAAGAATATTATAAGAATATTGCTCAGCATCAGCTCGCATATTTGTGTCTCACTTTTTTAGCAGTTGCCTGTTTTGCGATGTTCATAACGGAGAATCGCATGACTGACGTATCTCATTTATTTTTTCAAAAAGAATGTGTACAACTTTATGATTGTTAAGAACATTCTTATTGTTATAATTGCTTAAATTTTCCTTTCGTTCGACCATTTCCTCGTAATGCAATGACATTTCTTTTTAAATCTGTTCCCCTGAAACCATATCAGATTTGAAAAAAACAAGAATACTTCAAGAATATGTTGAGGCTCAAAACGAAAATTTCTTAAGAATATTGAGGCTGGACAAGATTTATAGTATTCTTATGAAAAAAAGAGTGTATATATCGAATGAAGGGTCAAAGTATCTTTCAGGAGATGCAAGACTTACTTTATTTTACAGCAAAAGGATTTGCATATCGTTTCCTTTTATAATTAACTTTGATTTCACAGTTACACAGTATGTGTTATGTGCTTTATACAAACAATCTGGAATCTGGAAAATTCCTGGATATTGATAAAGCCTCCACAGAAGATGTCTGGTTGCTCTCAGTGAGCCTCTTTTGGCGAAATGCTGGGAGATGTGATTTAGGACTGTTCAGCCTTTGTGTTTTTGATTACACTTAAACTCGTGTCGTGCATACCTATTTGGACTCGAGTATGAATCGATTTGGAATTTCACCCCATCATAAGGATTTTGACCGCTCTTTATGGTACACGATGGGGAGCTGGGAATCTTTTTGATTTACTGTATTAGGCATTCTATTTCAGCAAAATTGCGTGGTGGCTATTGGAATGGCACCGTACTTGTTTGAATGCCCTTCAGCCTTTTTTCGCTTCAGCTGCATAGCTTGTAATCTGCTTCTTTTGTTCATGGGATCATTTCATTGGTCTATTGGCAGAGAGGTCGTTGTTGTTGTTGTCCATAGAATTGAATTAGAATTGAAACAAGACTCCCTGGAAGAGCAGCAAATGGACCCTAGCAGTTCTAAATTTACTGTTTCTGCTTGTATATGTATTGGACTGTATTATAGACTGTCACTTTAACTTGTATTATTTTATGCTGAAGGGATTTCTTGTTTTAAATGATTTTATCAAATATGAATACGTCTTTCAAGTCGTACGACCCCTGGTGATGTTTTCAGGGCCGTAGAAAGCAGCTTCGGATTGGGGGGCAATTGTTCTCATAACAATAGAGAACAATACAGCTAGTTAATTCGTGTGACGTAGCACCATTGTTTTAAGAAATTATTGGGGGGGGGCTTGAGCCCCCCCCTACCCCCCCCGCTTCCTACGGGCCTGGATGTTTTGAATGTAAAATCGCCATTCAGCTCTATCCTTTGCCATTTCATTCGCTTCATTCAGCTTGTATCTATTTTGCCGTCAATGCCTTGTCAATGCCTTGTCAATGCCTTGTCAATGCCTTGTCAATGCCTTGTCAATGCCTTGTGATGTTATCATACCACTTTAATGCTAGCCTGCGTGCAGACTCAACTCCTCGAACAGGCTACTTTAATGCTTGTCTTCCTCTTCCCCGTTTGCCTCCCATTTTCCTTGCATGATCACTTTTCTAAGTTGTTTTAAGCCTTGCTGACATGGCCAACGAAGGAGAGTCGCCCGTGTTAACGATGTTTAACGATGATCCATCAGTCTTGATTTGGTTCAGCACCCATTCGTTAGTTCTCCTTGCTGTCCAAGGTATCTCAAGTAGTCTCCTCGAGACTCAAATGCCGCTATCTTAATCTGCTCTGGTTTTTTAACGACCCAAGTTTCATTTGCATATGCTACACTGAAAAATCTGATCCTTTTACTGACATCACTTTCGTGTTGATTGATATGTTCTTGTTTTTCATCATCGGTGCGGTGCCAGGTTGGTCATAGCTCTCCTGCCTAACAATAAGCCCCTTTTTTATTTCTTTTGCACATTTCGAGTTATCAGAGATTTTGCATCCGAGAAAGATGCATACATGAGACTGCCTGTATCGATTTTCCGTCAATGTCAAGAGTGTCAGTCATTATTGCTGTTGGCATAACAAGGACAGATGATATTACAATAGAATTCGCTATTTTTGAATGGCACCCAAGTACAAAGCGATTATCGATTACAGAGCAATGGAATTCTATGCCCGGTCGGTCAAGTCATTGGCGGGTCATTGGCGGATCATTGGCGGATCATTAGCGGGGCGGGGCGGGGCGGGGCGAGCCACAAAGCTGCTCTGAAACCCAGGTAGCTAACTCGCTCGTTGTGCAGTCCAGAAATGGAGCAAACATAAGCATCTATCTAGACTTGCCCCAAGTCTATTTCGTCAAAAAAAAATTTACTTTCCGGTAGACTTATTACAGTTGACAAAACAGACTTGGGGCAAGTCTAGCATCTATCGAAAGAAGAAGGATATATCTAAACATCTGCTTTGGGCATTTTATTCTTTTGGTTCAGAAGCTGAGTAGTAAGTGTTTTAATTACACTCTAAAAATACGATACTTGAATCGCCTACCAATCTGCTTCTGAACCAAACCAACGAAAATCACGAGGCAGATATTTAGATATATCCTTAAATTTCTGGAATGTACAACAAGCGAGCTTGCTATCTGGGTTAAGGAGCAACTTTTGCGGTGGTTTGTTTTGTTGTAATGACTTGACCGACCGGGCCTTTGTCTGCAATCAAAACGAGCGGATCCTATTTTGATATTATGTGGTCTTGTTTGTTGACATTACTTTTGCTTTTTGATGTTAAGGAGAGGACCTGCTTCTCTGCTAGCTTCTTTCGTGCTTTTAATCAGCTTTATCAGTTCTTCTTTGCTAGCTGCAATCAAAGTAATGTCATCTGCATTTTTTAAGGTATTAACCTTTCTGCCTTTGATTCTAATTCCAAATTAGGTTGAGATGTAGTGTGCTTTTATTTGTAATCAAGAGTGCAAATGCTGGAAAGGTTACGCAGCAAGGGCCGATAATGAAAGAATTCGTGTTATCACTGGTACAGAGCGACTAACAGGGAAACAGTGGGATTTCTTTGACCGGTTGGTAAAGTCATAAATATAAACAGAGCAAAGCAAGCCCAAAAATGGCCTAAAGCTAGATTACGAACTTGCTGTGCAGTAAAAGGGTTGTTAAGGAGTCTGTTCTCAACCAGCATGCCTTGCATGTGCCATCTCTTTGTTGATCTTTGTTGTCACCATTTCATGGCCTATGGCACGTGTAAGGAATGCTGTTGAAATAGACCCTATAAGAGAATACACAAGTTTATGGAGAAATAAGGATGGATAGATCTAAACTTTTTATGTACAGGGTGTCCCAAAAAAATTGTGCCCTGTTTGCCTGAAGATTGTGATATGATGGCAAAAGATTGTCGCCAAACTTTTATATGATGTTGCTCTTCAGATTTTCAAATAAAGTTTGCTGCCATCCCCGTAAAAATCCGTTGAAAAATGATGGAGCTATGGCCTTCAGAAGACCAAATTTGCCTGATAACTGAAACCACCGGTCGGCCATTTTGTCTTACTGTTTTGCAGTGATAGATAGCTTCATGTGAAGCAAGAAATAATTTCTGCGAGGTAAGAAATGATTAAGCTCTCTGATGATTATCGGAATTTTCACGAGAGCTATAACATTGGAGGCTGCTGTTTCATTTCATCCATAAAGCTTTTTATCGCTGCAAAATAGTTAGACAAAATGGCCGACCGCTGGTTTAAGTCATCAGGCAAACATCATGCAAAATTTTGGCGAGAATCGTTTTTCGTTTTGTCGCAATCTTCAGACAAACGGGACATTTTCAATCTTCGGACAATTTTTTTTGGGACACCCTGTATATAATTCAAAAACCTGAGCATTATAATTTTTTTAAACGAACATGAATATTCGAGATTTATATTTCTAATAATGAGAGTTATATTGCCTCTGAAATTTTGTCCACTGTGGCATTCCTGAGTTTAGAAGTGGAATGGCGTGGCTCGAATGCTTTGTTGAGAACCTCTTTAGTTGTTCCTTAGTTACGCCGCTATATTGCGGATGCTTTGATTTGGCCAACCCTGCTCATCTAATCAGGCCCTTATTGGTAACGTGAGGATAGCAACTTTGGAATTTGGCTTTTCAGTCTCAATTAATTTTGTAGATTGCATTGATTTCCACCTTTTTCATGCAATATACGTACAGCTGTGTTGATGATATATTTGTGGTGCCTTCGAGGGGAAGGGTGATTGTTGGTGTTGTTTGCTTTGGAGTATCTTTAGTATTGTAGTGTACATCCTGACTTAAATTTCTATCCTGAATCCTGACATAAAGCATTGGTAAACCACTCATTTAAGAAGCCATTGTAAAGAACTTTTCAGGCTGTCGCCAACTAGTCGATTTTCTACATGTCTTCCCCACACGGTAGTGTGGTTTTTAAATCTTAAAAGTTCGCAGTGCTTTGTGAATTAATTTATCATCATCAAGGCCATGAGTCGTTATCAGAATGCTTCTAGAAGAACGTGTTATCCAGGCATAGGAGATAGGGGGCTAGGGGGGGCTGCAGCCCCCCCAACGTCAGAAAAATTTGCAAAAATCAGCCATAATCGGGCAGAAATCCGCCTCAAGTCGGGCAAAATTTTCTCAAACAATGGATCTTTTGTCGGGCAGCCCCCCACAAATTTTATCTTCCCCTACGCCGATGTATCCAGGGATAGGAAACAACTTTCGGAATATTTTGCCTGACAGACGAGGAGCGTAGAAAATATAGAAAAGAACCGGCTGGTGACTCACGGAGCTTATGGAAAATTTGAGCTGACATTGAACTACCCGCCAAATTCTCTACGTACAAATGCGAACTGCGTGGCAGCTCGTTCCAGTCTTTTTATTTTTAGTGCAATGCGAGCGGCGCAACGCAAAACCGGAACATTTAAAAGAGGTCCGAAAAATGTTGGAATGGTGAATATCTTATCGACGCTGATGATATAGCGACACTTGCACGGGCAGTTGCACTAGCTGAGGGAATTCAGGAAAATACACTTTACTGTTATGTAGAGTACAGTGCATGGCTCTGTTGCTACCAGAGTATACCCCCTGTTGTGAAAAATACAAACATAACAAAAGTACTGTTGTCACAACAGAGAATATTGTGATCATGTTCTGAGAATAATTACTGTGCTAATGTGTTGTCTAGAATGTCGTAAAGGGAATCTGTGATAAGTTTGGTATGGAGTAAAATATGGACAACATATCTGTATGTATCGAACCTGCTGGGAACCTGCTTTGCATGAGGTTTTAATACCTATGTATACTGGAGGGCTATAACAGCAGTCAAGAGAATAAATTAAGGCATCAAAACCACTCGATAGCCACCAATTAAATCTCGTCATTTCATCAAATCACTTGTTATTTTCGATTTTATTTATCACCAAGAACTAATTTTCTTTTCATGTTCGTCCTTCCTTCTAATCGTCTTTCTTGCCCGTGTTTTGGCTAGAATGAACTACCTGCTCGACAGCCACCTCCATTGCCCTCTCCTTCGCATCGTCAACCACAAGACCAGCCCTTTCCTTCGCAACTTCCAGGTAGCCATCAATGGTTTTCTCATGCTTTGTAACAAAGGGCTTCAACAACTTATTGTAGATTAACGCTGACCCATTGCACGATAAAGGTGCCATACACCATAGCAAGAAAGCACATTTGAACACGAAATACAGCGGGAACCATGCCATCAGGATATCTGTGAAATATCGCACGACATTGAATGCAGAATACACTGTCCAATACGTCAGCCATTTGGTGTCATCATCTTTTTCCTCGCTTTCGATTGCTTTAATCGATGCATAAGCAGGATAGACGAATCCAATGAGCGAGACAATTAGGCAACTAGAATAACCCACAACGAGGTAAAAAGCCAATAGGGCTGCTCCTCCTTGTAACAAGTAAGTTCGATTCACTCCTGTCTTCTGCTCAAGGAATGATAGGCCATCTGTGAAGGCATTCTTCTGATTCAGGAAGTCGTCCAATTGTTGTCGCAAAGGCTTGGCAATTTCATGATTTTGTGCTGACATTTTCGTTTAGAGGAAGTTGTTTCTCGTTTGAATTGCTCGTTTTGCAACCTGTCTGCCTCTTCTTTGTACGTTAGCCCGTCGTCTAATATCTTATCTTTTATGAGCGATATTCCATTTATCAATTCACAAAACTTCTGGCTTCTACTGGTTGGCTAGCAACGACGCTCAAAGACCTTGATCTTGAAAGAAAGTTGAATCATAAATGGTTGAATATTCAACTCGTGTTGACCACCGACCGAAGTTTTATTTTAAGTTGCATGAAAACTTCACACTTTCAACTGCGTTGCGCAACCGGAAGGTGACAAAATGCGGAATTATAAGAGTGACTCAATAGATCAGTTCTTGGAATGGATGCCACAGGCTGTCTGTGATTGGCGGAGAAAGGAGATGTACTTGGACACGCTTGAAGGAGGGAAGAATCAGGTTTCTTATGATCATCACGGGCGGTAGGAAACGCTGAATTTAGAAAAAGCTTCATGCATGATACATCGAGTATTCCTATCCTACAATATCATTTCGTTCGTGATATATCTACTTGTTTTTCCTTGTGTCTACCACCCCTGCGAAGGCGCCATTTTAATCCGATTGACGTGACCTCAAGGGCCCTGGAGCAATTATAGTGGCATAATTGCTCCAGGGCCCTTGAGGTCACGTCAATCGGATTAAAATGGCGCCTTCGTAGGGGAGGTAGACACAGAAGGAAAACAGTTTTTTTTTTTTTTTTTTTTTTTTTCACGAATGAAATGATATTGTAAGATAGGAATACTCGATGTATCATGAATGAAGCTTTTTCTAAATTCAGCGTTTCCTACTGCCCATGTGTTCGTTCATTGGTCAATAAATCGGGGGATTCATCAGAGCACCTGGTTTTGGAGATAAACCTCAAAATCTGGACCACGGGGAAGGAATGATGAAAAGCCTCACTACTGATCCCCGGGGAGGTTCTTGGTCTTCGAACTAACGGGGAGGTGCCGCTGGGAAATCTGAAAAGTACCGTGTCCTGGAGTCTAATTCCCAAAAAGGATACCCTGTCCCGGAGTAAATTTTCAAAAACAATACCCCATCCTTGAGCTTCTTCAAACAGATTTGTGCGCAGCCCTTGAACTTTGTTAGGAGCTGACAGAAAGTATGGAATTGTTGCGTTCCAAACGATTTAAATCATACGTGTGAAGTGATGCAGTGCATATGGCTTACATCACAACCACGTTTACAAGTCAATAATGAAAGTATGATTCCTGCCATGGAGCTGGCTATAGAAGAATGATACCCTGTCCTGGAGTAGGAATCCCGAGAATGATATCCTGTCCAACCGCACGTTCCCGTATGGAAAATATATGAGTGCTCTCTGGGGTTGTGCCATCCAGTCCTTTCTCAGCATTAGCGTCAGACAGGATGGGTAGTGCTTCTTTCTTTGGATTGAATGGCTCGAAAGATATCTTATTGGGTGCTTTCTCGAGATCTTCAATATTTTCAGAATCACAGCGTTCTTCTTTCAGATAGAATTTCTAAATCAAGTTTGGAAAAATGTAAAATTTCCGTAGCTGGTAGAATTCCAAGAAAAGCATTGTTCACAAATACCTACAATATGATTGTGAGCAGACATCTCTCGCGATCATCTGGTTAACGATTTGGCGATTTGATTGCGTCACAACAACTCTAAGGTTGTAATTCTGCAAGTGCTCAAGATGTGAAAAACAGCACACGAGAGTGATCAATAATCAGAACGCTCTGTGTCACTCACAGATTTGCGTCATATTTTATTCTGTACAAAATGACATCCAGCCACCTTAGTCCAGTCACCAAAATGACATCTGTTCCTATCACCTTTGAGCTTCTGCATGTGATCTGTATATTCACATTGGCAAACATTTATGCTGCCATTACGTAATATAGTATCATACCGAAGGAAACTTGTCTCTGTCTTCGTAGCATAGGTTCCAAATCTTTAAAAAGGCTGGTGTAAAATTCAGTTACTTATTTGTTTGAACTGAGTGACTTCAAAGAAACTTTAGCTACTTCTCTATAATTCTACCGTTGGACTTTTCTGAAATCTTCAATAATTTCAGAATTAGAGTGTTTTTCTACTTTTTCAAGAATTCTAGAAAAATTTTCAAAAAAACTCAAAACGATCGTAATTTCTAAACTGTTTGAATCAAGATGAAACAATTTCGAAGAAAACCACAGTTCATGGATGTCTGCAATATGGTATCAAGCAAAAGTCTGTCACTTTTCTTGTTTATGATTTTGAAATTTGATGACGTCACACCCTCAAATGAGTTGAAATGTAACGTACGATGAAATTTCGAAAAATATTAGAAACTTCTAAAAAGTCCAACGGTAGAATTAAAGATAAGTAACTAAAGTTTGTTTTAAGCCACTAAGTCAGAAGAAATAGATCACGGAATTTTACACCCACCTTTTTACGTCGAGTTAAAGATTTGGAAGCTATGCTGTCTTTCGTAACAAGTCCTAAAGATCTCAAAAATCCCAAAAGTCTCAAAAATCTCCCCCAACAAGTGATAGAAATTCTCAAAAAATCTTTCGGCAATTCTTTGAAACTAGTTAAAATCGATTAAATCCTTAGAAATCTTGCAAAATCTTAAAAAATCTTGCAAGATCTCGAAAATCTCCGAAATTTCGAGATCTCAGAAAGTTTTAGAAATCTTTAAAAATCTAAAAGAAATCCTTGAAAATCTCAGAGAGATTCTCAAAAATCTAGTACGCTATTTTGGAATGATTGTTTATATCATTTAATTGTAAAAGGAGGAGATGCACAACAGTTTACATAGCTTTATCCGCAGTCAAACAGAAGCCACACTTGATGCAGGCAAGTGTTTCAGGTTCTTGTTATTTTCTGTGTGGTCAGTTTGACCATGGTCGTTAATGTTGTGTTGCACCGGACATTTATTTAAAATGCCACAACGTCGAGTTTGATGGTAGTTTTGTTTGTGATATTTTGTTCTGATATTCCTACATTGCAGAAATTTCTTGAACCGTAGCTCTTTCTATATTATTTGGTTAGTAGTGGTATTTGCAAGTGTAAAATGAAGTGCATAAATAGTTGTCGGATATAAGTAACTGCCTTGCCATGGATAAAATCTCGCTGATGCTCCTCCAAACCCGAGTTGAAGATGAACCATGGGCGGTGCATTTCCAATGCGACAAAGCTAGATTAATTTAACTTTATCGTACCGCCTTGCATCCTGCCACAAATCGCCCCAAGTAGAAATTCAGCTTCAGACTATTGTGAAGNATTTAATTGTAAAAGGAGGAGATGCACAACAGTTTACATAGCTTTATCCGCAGTCAAACAGAAGCCACACTTGATGCAGGCAAGTGTTTCAGGTTCTTGTTATTTTCTGTGTGGTCAGTTTGACCATGGTCGTTAATGTTGTGTTGCACCGGACATTTATTTAAAATGCCACAACGTCGAGTTTGATGGTAGTTTTGTTTGTGATATTTTGTTCTGATATTCCTATCGACATATAGCAACCATTTTATGTGAAACTCATTACCGGCAGTAGAAAATACGAGTTTTGGTTTCCATTGGAAACAGAGGGATGGGTTTAGAATGTAGCAGGTTGAGTGTGCACAGAAAACAGGTAGATTTTTGCGAGAATTGTTGAGATCTGAACATCCCTGGATTGATTCCCAGCAGGAAAATATTTGATTTCTCCACTTGTGGTAGCCCACGTGTGTTTCAGTATACAGAAGACAGGTATATTGCTGCATGGACAGCTTAAATTTTCATGTAGACATCATTTGAAGAATTCAGATCATTTGACGCTCGTTGTTTTACGCCAATGTTGCATAGCGCTGATTGGTATTCAAGGCAATATGACTTTGGGTTGTCACACACATCTTGCATCATAAAGATCTGGAAAGCGGCGCTGATCAGACGAGCTATGTTGTTGCCCGCTGTTTTCACTTCAACCTAAATCATGCCTTCATTCGATGAAGTGCGTGTCGTACAGATCTATGTATTTTGGGTGTTTTTGCAGTAGATATGAGACGAAACGAGACGCATTTGTTATTCATTGCTGAAGAAAATATTATCACGCCTGATGAAAATTGTAAGTTAGCTGGGTTTAATACATCACGAAAATAGAAAATTTCAATTTTAAAAGTAAAGGCTCCGATTAACGAGAAGAGTCAAGAACGGAGAAGACGTTAAACGCCACACTCATCTTTTTAAAAGGAGCTCAACTCCAAAGTTTGTAGTTTGTAGTAGGATCTTTTAAGTTTGGGCCCAATTTTTATGGTAAAGCATAACATTGAGTCCATCAAAGACTTCTATTTGAGCCAAGAATTACAGTTAAGAACCAAATCACAAAGTAAAGTTTCTTGAAAATGAGTATATTCAAATGAGAACGTGTTAATCTGCGAAAAGCACTTTGAACCAGATTTAGACTGCGTTCACACGTTGCCAGCACATTTTGAAAACGGTGAAAAATGTGACGGATAGGCCTCCCGTTCACACGAAAACGGCACATTTTTTGCCGGCAGATTTTGAAAACGGTAGATTCGAAAACGACGACACTCGAAAATGACGAAAACGGCGGAAAACGGAACATTTTTCAACGCTTTCGAAACGAGACTGATTGGCTTCGGCGCGAAAATCCAACCTCATTCTCGTGGAGTTTGCAAAGAGTTTATTGCCATCACAATTTCTGGCGTTTTCGAAAGTTTGCCGGTATCGTGTGAACGCTAGCTCAAATTTTGCTACCGTCACATTTTTCTCCGTTTTCAAAATGAGCCGGCATCGTGTGAACGCAGTCTTAAAAGCAATCTGTCCCCTATTGTTTTAACCTTAGTTACTGCTTTATTTACCTTATTTACGCTGCAACTAAATTCATGCACCACTGAGTCTCTATGACCCTGATTTCTTTGCATAAAGCGAATTAACACCAACTTCTGGAATATACAATAGAGATCTTTTTCGATTTTATTTTCATTCGTGGAAGGGGACAGATTGCCTTTAATCAACGAATGTAAGCTTGCTTTGAAATATTTGAATTTGAGATTATTCATTAAATCTCGTCTTGTATCGTAGCCTACGCGTAGACTGGTTTACGCGTAGGCTACATGTATCGTTGATGACTCCAGAAATTTGCCAAGACCCAAAAGGGAGAGAGCGGGTTTCACAAAATGTTAGGCTTGCGCCAAAACTTATCCGTAAAAACATTTTTATTAGAGGAGAACCGTAAAAGCTTGAGCATGCAGACATGGGGCTTATTCCGAGGGGGAGGTTTGGGTAAATTTACGGTCAAATGCCCGGTGGGCCAGGAATATTTTTGAGCAAATGCCCTGCGTTGTCCCGGGGGGGGGGTCAGGGTAGGATTTGAACAGGACATAATAGCCATTTACGCTATTTGCTTCGAAGACCTGAAATATACAGAGGGTTTGCGGCTTTCCTGCCCCTTTCATCAAGTAAAAGAATGTAGAATTTAGATCAAGGTGACAAACATGTGCTCTTTGATATCATTTATTAAAAAAAATCCACTAGTAAAGACAGTTCGACATTATCAGCAAGTTGGTGGCCTTATTCAATGAATAGATCAGACTCGAATCTTTCTTCCTTTTGTTCTGAATCGTTCAAGTAAAATAGCACTTTCCTGTTGCAGTATGAATGAACAGGCACTGTTGAATCAGGCTTCGGCCACATTTCTTTGACGTCAATAATCCCAATTGCTTATTAGCATAAGCATATCGCGTTTGAGTCCCCTAAATGATGCACTGGTCTTCTGTGTTCCGTTTTATAACTTCAATATTAAGCATTTGCTTCTTTTTGGCAGCACCTGCTCAAAACCACACTTGTTTTTCTGTTTGACAGACTCGAGAGGCAGATTGTGCGTAGGCCTGCTCCGAAATATGGTATTGACATGAAAAACAACGAGGCATGTGTGAATGAATGAATGAATGAATGAATGAATGAATGAATGAATGAATGAATGAAAGTGAAAATAGCTCAGAAAATC
This sequence comes from Aurelia aurita complex sp. Pacific, assembly GCA_004194395.1. NCBI lineage: Eukaryota > Metazoa > Cnidaria > Scyphozoa > Semaeostomeae > Ulmaridae > Aurelia > Aurelia aurita complex sp. Pacific. The sequence goes on along the minus strand of REGL01000532.1, from coordinate 137,817 downwards.
AACAACTTTTAATGCTTGACAGAGAATAGGTGGATGCTCAATTTTCTGAGTGGATAGCAAGAAAAGTGGCATTGCACCCGCTCGTTTTAATCAACATAAACAACGAAAAACTCTGATAGATTTCATTGATAGCACCTCTTGAGTACGTCTCCCTCTCTTGTGTTTGAAAGTACTTCATAAAAACAACCAATCTTGTTCCTTCATAAAAACTCAGTACTCAGTACTTCATAAAAACAACCACTCTACCTCAAGGATCGGTTAATTTCAAACTAGGCTTATACAGCAACTAGATATTTTCAGTTTCAGTTCTGAAGAAGCCTTGAATGCTGAAGTGAAATGTTGCCATTCATATAGACTATGCATACTATTTATTCTCAACGGTTTTCACCGCGTTTTGTATTATTTCATTATTCTTCTTTGCAAGCATCTTCCTAGATTTGAAGCAGAACCTTCCAAAGCATTAGCAAAACACCGAACAAGTCAGCCTTGCTAAATATTACCATTGAGGGCAATGCCCCCACCCAATCAATGGTAGTGCATATTTGTTCCAACAATTTGTTCCAAAATAGCTTAACTACTCAAAAAGGGCATCGATTTGGTCTTTTGCGCGTTTTCTCTTCCAGTGCTGACTAGTTTCGCCCACTAGCGCATCTTTAGAGCAACTCAATTTGTTCCAACTTAAATGGCAAACGACAAATTTTCGCATCCACATGAGTGACCACATTTTAGAGATGCGGTCTGGAGACTCGTTATGCACCTTTCCAACACATATTTTTCAATGCTGAAGTAAACAGAATAACTTGAAAGTGTGCATCAATGGCTGCGGTCACACTAGACGTTTTTACCTCGTTGTATACCTTCAAAACAACGGGTTAACTACGCTGTGATATGTGACCGCATTTCGTTTTCACTTATAGCGCTGTTACAGCGCTTTGGTCCTGAGAGCTGATTCTATAAGAAAACAATCAGATGCAAAACAACGGGCAAAACAAGGTCCCGAGCTATGTTTTAGCGTTGTTTTGGAGAATGAACCAATCGCAGCCTTGCGTAGTTGTCACATGATCATATCACTGTGTGACCGGGTGTCATTGTACCGTTCTGTTGCCGTACTTTTTGGCGACAAGAACAAATTGCAAAAAAATGAAGCAATTCATATCACAACGGGAGAATACAGTAGTGTGACCGCAGCCAATATCTTTTTATGTCTATTTCTCGTTCGTTTTTCATCCGCTCTATTGTTTCTTTGTTACCAATATATTGTTCCAGCTTAATCATGCATATAGTCATAACAATTGTTTTCAATTATTTTTAGGGTACCACTGTGCTGTCTGGCGAAGGGACACTCAACTTCGGCGCCCCTGTGTTCACAGCTGCCAGGTGAGTTAAGCATCTCGTTACTTGTACCGGGTATCCCAAAAAATACTCCCTTTTAAATAAGTACTCCCGTTTGAAAACTCACCAAAATTCGATGTGTCCTTTTTTATCACTTTGGTCAATGATCCAACTATATGTTAAAATGATAAAATTTTTGTTTTTGTTGATAAATGGGTATACAATTACACGTGGAAAACCTCATTCTGAGCTTTACTCACGAAGCAACGTCGAAAATCCTACCTAAGAGCCATGATATTGAGAATTTTTATCATCGTTAAAGTCTGCAATTATCTTTTATTTCTCTCTCACGTTTGTTACAAAAAATGCTTTGTTATGGAAAGTGATTATCAGTGCTTTTTGAGCAAACTTCAATACCAGGCAGCCCCAAAAGAGCTGAATTTGCTAAAACCAGTCACAAGGATCAGCCATACCTGAGGAAATGCGTTGGTGTTTGATCTACTTGCAAAAAAATAGGAAATTTGAAGATCGGCCATGTAATAAAATTTTTGTGATTTTTCAAACAAGAGTATTTTTTGCGACATGTGATGAAATGATACACCATGATGCCAGCTGTTTTGAATCGATATGAAAAGTGCTGAGAAACTAGGGCTGTGTATCCATGGAGCAGAGGAGGCAATGAAGACTAAAATGTTGGATTTCCTTTCGTTTCAATTTCATTTTCATTGTGTTATGGCCACCTACTCAATGGTTGATATACAGGGTGTGCCAAGAAAATTATTCGACACCCTGTATATCAATATTGAAAAATAATGATAATATGAACAGGCTCATGGGAATATAAGCCTGTCCCTAAGGGTTTGAAATAATTTTAGAGACCAGAATCTTGCAAATCCATTGAAATTCACGGAGTTGCGAGCTTTCAAAGACCAAAAATATGTGACAGCTGAAACCAGATACCCTTATAGATGACTTTCAACGCAAAAAAGCTCCAAGATCGAGGAAAAGAATGTTATACAATGTCATACCTCTTCTTAAAAGGAATGTAAGCATATAAGAGTGGTTGAAGCCACTTGCAGTCAAATTCTAGCCTATGAGATATCAGAATTTCCTGTTGACGTAGATTGGCTACCCAAATATGGTGCAGCACGTGCCACAGCCAATGTCTTTGCGTGGCTATCTTTATCAAGGGCTTATATATGTTTAGATTCCCTTTAATATCAGAGCAAATCAAATACCGGTGAGTCAATAAAAAAGCCTGGCGTTTGAAAAATGATGCTCCTTCAATATCCAAGCGATAAAATTGAACACTGTTTTGTTTTATTCCCAATATGTCCAATTAGGTTCTCTAATTTACCCGGCTTTAATTGACCATTCCTTCCCGTCGATATGGGAGATTTTCTGCAGAAAGCCCCTTTAGAAAACCTGCAAAAAAGAATGAAAACGACGAGCAAAGTTTCCCTTTGTTTTCCTTCCTAGCAATAATGACATTTACATCTATTCATGTATTTTGTGCTCTTGAGAGAATGGAATCCCCCTGAATTCGTTATTCATACTAGGGAGAAGACTTCTTCATTCCCCTAAGAGGATAGCACGTACTAAAGTGTGCTCAAGTCATAGCTGTAAGGTAAAAATATCAGGGAAACTTGCTCATGATTTTAGCACGTTTTTTAATGTTTCTCGAAGGGAATTTTTTTTAGAAAAGCCCTTGTAATGTTTGGACGGAGTGACAAATTTCGGCCAGGAAAAATTCTTAGAATTATTGAACGTGTTAGCTATTCAACTAGATACTGCAAAATACCATTGCTTATATATTCAGGGAGCAGTGGTCTTTCAAACGCTAGGCCTTTTTGTGGACTCAATGGGTAGGACTTGGAAAGTAAGTTAATTCTTATAACGATCGTCAAAATTTGCTTAAGAATGCATGTATTCAGAAACATTAATGCCGAGAGGCGAAATCATTTTCAAACTTTGTTCAACACTTTGTTTAACAGAATTCCTCAAAGCATCCATCTGCTTGAAAGTTTGGTTATCAAAATTCTTTTCAAATTCCATTTGGTTTACTGTGAAATAAAGGAGAAACGAAAGCAACGATAGCCCATGCTAATTCTACCACAAATTCCATTTAAGGGCCTCTGGTTTCAGCTTTCGCACAAATTTGTACTTCAAAAGCTTGTAGCTCCATGAATATTCAACGAAGTTTGAAGATTCTGGTGGCGCCATCATCTCATCATGGAGTCCTTTCATTATGTCGTTATTTTTATTATTCAATCAAATGTTGAACAATTGTTTTAGGACACCCTGTACAGGTTGTTGCAGAAAAATGCAACCCAACTTTATTCGAGATTCGGGATATTGTGTATAAGTAATTTAAAATGAAAAAAAAAATGAAAAAACTGTATATCATTAGAAGGAAGAAATATTTTACTTTCAGACGGTATACATCGCATCTACTCAAATCTTATCCTTTTTAAAGATTTTCAATTCTATTTGGGTTACATTTTTCTGAAACACCATGTGTGTTCACTCTGCAAAATCCTATTGCAGTGATTGTCGAGAATTTTGAACGATCTAGGGGCATACCAATATATCCAGCTGTAAGAACATTTCAGTTTATCTGTTGGTTGACGGGGCTACTATGGAAAAATAGTGAAAGATGAGAAATGTACCTTCTTGGTATCATATGCCCTTGCATTCAGGGCATAGCCCGTTGTAGCAACAACCCAGTGACATATTTTGAAACTTGAATGGTTAAATATTTTTGGAGCATCCCATTTCCCTGCTTTTTAACGCCAAGAAACCCGCTCACAGATAGCCCAACTCCTTGAAAATAGTGTACGTTTTTGTATTTCCATCATCTTTGAATTTGCCCACATAGTTTTCTTGTTTTCTTCTTAACGTTTTTGCCTTGCAATAGTAGACTTTCTCAGGTTTTCAATTTAAAAACTCGTGCGAAGTCTCTGGAGACTCACAAAAGTTCTGAAGTTGACTTCGCTTTCTATCTTGGTTTTTCGAACAAAAGAATTATACTCGGGTCTTTTCCACTTAAACCATGTTTTCACTGTTCCGGTTTGGTACAAAGTTGAAGCGGTCAAAATGCGTTTACACTGCCCCAAAACAAAATTTTCTCTTGATTTAAGGAACAAAAGTGATGTGCATCAGCAGGAATGATTTAAACGGGAGGCTAATCCCTTGTGCTTTTGTTATAGATCGAAAGTTGTACCGCTATGTGAATGGTGTCTTAGGTAGCCTTTTGGTAAAATAGCTTAGTGATGAAATGCTCAAACACCCTCATTTTACCTTGCAGTTCAATGAACCCTGCAGTGACTGTCAAGGGGCAGGATACGAGAGCTGACAAATGGAAAGCAAACAACATTGAAGTTCCAACGAGCAGCATGCAGCTGGAGTTGAGTCCAAGCTTTGTCAGTCCAGAACCCATCTACTACATCGCACCGGAATACATGAATGGCTTTGTCAACCCCGTATTTCCAGAGCCATTGACGAATGGAGATAGTCTGCAATTTGGGCAGGCATCTGCAGAGCCAACGAGCCCGATGAATGGCGAAGCGACCGCTACGACGCCCACAGAGGCTCCTTTATCCCCAGAGGAATTGAAAAGGCTGATTTTGATACAGTTTGAGTATTATTTCTCAAGGGAGAATCTTGTCAATGATCAATATCTTGGTATGTGCACAATGCATTTTTTGTAGCCTACGAGTAGACCCATTATTCAAAAGAAGAAAGGGTCCACGAAACAAAGTGCAAAAGCTTATTATTATTGTTATTGTTATTATTACCATAAATTGATACACGATAATACCCTTCAGCGCTTAATATAAAACCAGAATATCAAAGAAAGAAACCTAGTACTAGTACAATATGATTACAATATGATACACAATAAATAATAGATTAAAACATCTGCCTAAATTGCTGCTCTTCCAGGGGATTGTGTTTTGCCTAGCGACAGTTATCAGCTTTTCAAATGCGCTTTTAAATAGTTTTTAAAGCCATTTAGACCTGGGGTGTCTCTGATGTCAACAGGGATATCATTCCAATCTTTCACAGCCGGGCATTGAAAGCTCTTTCTCCTCTTTCTCATGAGCTCAGTTTTTAGTTTTGGGATTTGCAGATCTTTGCAGTTTCTTGTTGCATGTGTTGAGTGCACAGATCTTAGGTCAAATTCACCCCAAAGGCTTTCGGGGCTAATTTCGTTTTAAGATTTTATATATCATGACTGACCGATCAAATCGAAATAGATTCTCAACGCTCATCCAGTTTTCTGACCAGTCATCTTGATGTCTTGCATTTTTATTATCGTTTTAGCCCTGTTTGTAGTCGCTGGAGGGTCCTTAAGTTTATTTCCTGTAAACTTCCCAACATTACGTCAACATAACGCAAGTGAATTTCAACAGGTCTTGGTAAACATTGCAGAGTTTTGACTAAGGAAGGATATTCCTAAGTGTTCTCAGTGACGAAAGTCCCCCACTGCTTGCTGCTGCGGTTTCCAGATTTCTGGATTGTTCAGGATACTATCAGTGTAAGTCTGGCGGATTTTCTCCAGAAGAGCCAGACCCCCGTCTAAGATCATTGGATTCTGCTCAGTAATGATTTCAGGGTCATCGTTCTTGATAGTCCTGTGTGAATGTGCGCATGCCGCAAGGATCTTCGCTTACTCCATTGATCAGCGAGCCAATCAGAGTTAACGTCTTTTCCATTGTGATTTTCAAAAGTAATCTTTTCTACCAGTTCAACCACTGCAGTGTGAATCCAAGCTTTACTCTTGGGTCAGATTTGATGTTCAGACTGTTTGAAATTTCCGCGTCCCTTCAAAGGACCTTGTTTCCAGACAGTGGATTTTCATGACGGTTGGCAGTTTACACAATAACAAGAAAGTCTGGCAAAAGTTTTGTTCAAATTCAAAGTGATAGTTTCTCTCTTTTAAAGAACAGAATCTCCATCCGCTCGACTGAGAACTGGCCTTCTGACTTGTAATTATCCATTGTACTGATATTTAACGCCACTCCTTTTTGCATCAAGCAAATTATCAATCTTGTCAGAAATTTCACGAAGCCTCAGAAAGGCAAGGATACGTCAGTTCAATCATAACATTTGACAATGCTTTGGAGTCGTCAATTAGCTAACTGCATCAGTCACACATAGCAGTCTTTTTAAGGCCGTATACACGTATTTTTGTTAGAAACCACTTATAAGAAACTCAAGTCTCAGATCGCCAGAAATCAAGAAACTCCAGCACTTGGAAAATGTAACTTAAGAAACTATTTACTCGGAAATCCGGCGCATATTTTTCTTGACGTTCTCTTTTTTCCTGTACCACATTCTGAACATTGGAAGGGCTGAAGAAAGTTTGTTTGAAACGTTCTGGAGGGCACATGTAGTGAACATTAAAATTGTTATGCAACCTTTAAGAAATTCATAAGAAGCTCTGAGTTCTCAAAATCTGATAATCTTGAGAAAGTTTTCAGTACTATGACTCAAATCCTTAGTTTCTTATGAAAAGATACGTGTATCAGAAGTTTATCTTTAGCCTTGATTATTGCTAAAACGGTGTTTATTATCATACAGTTTTTTGACTCGTGTTTTTATTTCAATTTCAGTGTCTCAGATGGATAATGACAAGTTTGTTCCCATCGCAACTGTAGCCAGATTCAACCAGGTGAGCGAGCAACCGATGTTATGCGGCATCAGAATCAAATGTTTAGTCGATTTTTGCTCGCGGCCTATTGCCGAGAACCTCGAGAGCTTCATTTTCACGAACCAATCAGACGGCGAATAAGCGAAGAAGACAAAAGAAACCCGTGAAGATTTTTCTAAATTTTACCCAGCTTCACAAAACGCAACCAGGACAAAAAACTTCTTGAAATTTCCCGAATTTTTTTTAAGTTGCCTTACCACAGTATGTTGGGCTCTTGTGATACAATGAATCAAACAAACGTATCATTCGAATTTAATGTTAACCTCAAAAGAGCATCAGAAGAGGGATAGGTTCCAAATATTTGAAATGTTGTTTAACAATTCTATGACCTATTTCTTTGAACTGGATGGCTTCAAAGACACTTTAGCTATTTTCCCAATAATTCTACCGTTGGACTTCTCTGAAATCTTCAATATTTTCGGAGTTAGGGTATTTTATTCTTTTTTAAGAATTCAAGGCGAATTTTGAGAAAAATTGAAACAATCGTAATTTCTAAACTTGTTGACGAAACGTGAAGAAAAGCATACTTTATGGATGTCTACAATACAGTATCACGCAGAAGTCAGCCAACCGTTGTTTAGGACTTATAAATTTGATGATGTCACATTCTCAGACCAGTTGAAATACAGGATACGCTGTAATTTCTAAAAATGTTCAACAATTCTGAAAAATCATAGAAGGGTAGCTAAAGTTTCTTTCAAGCCATTCAATAGACCTTTTAGGTATTTCAGATAGAATGTGAATCGAACGATATTTTGATACATTTTGGAAAATTTTCGAATGTGCACAAAAGCGATAGAAGCTCTAACGCCATTCGATCGAACCTTCCGTATAAAAATGTATAAAAATATCACTCGATCCAGACTTTTCTAGAGTGGCTAAAAGGTCTATTAAAGGAAATAGGTTACAGAATTTTACACGCTAATTTTATGATTTGGAACCTATGCTAGTGAGAGGTTTCCAGACGCAATCTTTAGTAAAATCGTCTGTTGCAATAAAACGTAGTAGTTGTCTATTTAAATGGCGCTGCAATCTTCCTACGAAAAAGACTATGTTATAGATGCCGTGAGAAATTAGTTTATGCTATTTAAAAGAAACTCTACTTAACTGTTCATAAGGCCTCTCTGTGGTAACCTCGCCCGTCGCTTTATCTGTTCAGTCGCAAAATCCTTTTGTAGTGTTTAATCCTCGCGGGAAGATAAGTCTAGTTTTCTGTTATACTTATCAGTGACAGAAGTCTAATTTCAATACCCTGCTTTCTTCAATTGATTATCTTCTTTCCCATCTCATAGATAAAGAAACTGACTTCGGATCTTGATCTAATTGCTGAAGCCCTGAAAGGTAAAAAGAGCTTTACACGTATTTTATAAGAAACCTCGATCAGGCCATACAGTATTAAAAGTTTCTTAATTCAACATAAAATTCTCGCATTTTAGTTCTAAATTTTAAGTGCATGAATTTTCATGTAGTCGCTCAAAACTTCTGCAGATATGTTCCTTGACATTTAAAACATGAGATGACAGCAAACAGTGCTCTGTTTCGTTCAAATAAACGGCTAGTTCAACGACATATTGCCATGATATCCTTACATTTGAAGGGAATTGACATTGGGAAGAAACGCGAGTTGAAAATAGAGGAGATGATACGTCCTTTTATTTAACTTCGCTTCCAAAACGCCATCTCATTGGGCTGATGAATTATGTTTGGCACAAGACAAATTTATCCATATCGATTCCTTTTAAGTTTTTAGTGTCTTACTACTTCTTGAGCATACAGCACAAGAGTTTCTCAAATTTTTGGCCATCTTAGTACTAGTTTCTCATAAACTAGTTTCTTATGAAAAAACGCGTATCACCTCATCTACCAGACTGATTACTTGGGGCCTTTGCTTCCCTGTGGTATATCAAACTCAAAATGCCAAAGGGACTCATAATAAAACAATGGACAACTAGCCCTACTTTGTGGATGCTTCAATCTAATCATTGCCAGGGCCTGTTTTCATCTATCCAGCGATGGCATAGGACAAAAATTACGTTAAGCAAAACAACAAAACTACAAATCTACAAAAGATTTCATTATTACGACGAAGAGCTTTCTTTTTACGGTCCGAATTTGCGCTACAAGGTCTTACAGTGAGGGCCTAAATGGGGCCAAGTTTTTCAGTGTAATCAATCTCTGTTCCTTCCTACCGGCTGACCCAAAATATCGGTAAATTTTTAATGATTTTGCTAATTTGTACTCCCAATGAAAAGGATGTCTAAGTGTGTTGCAGAACTTGAAAATTACGAGGAGTAACGGTGCATCTGGTAAATACCTGCATCTGGAACTGGTCACAGCAATTGTCAGATATGATCTGAAAGAGAAGAAACGAGGCACTCTGCACCTTTTCAGTTGACCACAGGAAAATTTCAATGGACTCTGATTGGCTAATTCAAATTGGTGCACTGTCTTTTTTATTCTCATTTCTCGGATCAAGGTGAAGCTTCTCGGATCAAGCGAAACCATTTCGCGAATTGTTCCATTACTCAATGTAAACTCTAGCGATCCTTTAGTTTACGATTTCGTGACGGACCAAATTGATTGCAAAGATCCATGTTTAATTTCTACGGAGAAATGATAAAGGAGTTTGAGTACTTTACTTTGAATTATAGTATTTACAAAACATCGTATTCTTGACCCTAAAGTTATATCTATCATGTCTTGTGAATGGTCCAAGGATTGATAGCCTTGGCTAGGTTTCCGGTAGGGTTGTGCCACCAACATTCTCAAAGGACACCGTTGGCTTGTGCAAATTTCTCACAAAAAGATTACCCTCGTTAAGACCTTTTTTGGCGAAAATTATGCCATTGCCTAGATTCCTAAGGAAACTCTCGGACATCCCAGGATTAGATATCACAAAGCTTAATGCCAAAACATTATGTGAGCTGCTTCTTTATGGAAACCCATACTTTAACGTCATTGTGAATAGAATTATCCTTGAAGCAACCATTTCATTCATTGAATCGACCAAGAGGCTAAACTGATACACGTATTGAAACTGCAGCACACCAACCCCCTTTTTATTTAGTTTATTTTTGACCCACCGTTTAATTCGTTTCACATTTGTTAACTTGTACCCTTTCTCGCACCGCACGGCTAAACCAGCTTTTTATAAACCTAGTTAATTTGACCAAATTTAAACGGTTTCCATTTTGTTGGATTGACCAACGATTAAACGTGTTCTGAAGATAGTTTTAATTTGGGCTCGTTTGGCTTGCAGGTGTGAGAAGGGTATAAGTAGCCTTTATTTTGTCCCTAGTTGTATTGTTCTTTCCTATTATTGTTGATTTGTGCTTTGTTGTGGTGTTTTAGTCTTTTGTTAGTTGTATAAATATAATTGTTGAATTGTAAGTACCATTCGCAATGGGAGCAAGATAACCCTGAGTTCTTTCCCGTTGCGAATGGTACACAGTGTTGATATGTTTTTTTTGGTTAGTAATTTTTATGGTGATATAGAAAAGAAAAAAAAAAGATTAGAACACCCAAATACAAAGAAGTGATATTCTTGGTTAAGCATGCAGAAAATATACCCTTGACTAGACTAATTGGCAAGCAGCATACCCTTGGCCAGATAAGAACGTTGGAACAAATTTACTCTCAAGGGCGTACCATCCCTATTCCTCTTTGAGAAGCAGGCTTTATGGTAGCCTGCGTGCAGACAATATCTAACTGAGGAACGCCGCTCAATTTCGTGTATTGTATGCGTCAGCTATTTATTTTAATGGCATTTGAATGACCCTTTCTCCTTGGTGTCTGTTTATTGTCTGCAGTAGGGTAGTTAAAATTCCAGAGTACTGTGTTGCTAATGAAGTTTGCCTAGAGAACAAAGTGAAACCTGAAATTTAATCACATGATGGCCGTTCTCAAATCTGACTGCTTCCTTGTTTCACGGGAAAGTCATTTTACTGGCTGTTACAACAATAAGTGTTCTTTGTTATCACCATTGCGAAATAAATGCCGAAGCACGCACTACACAACAGTGAGCGGCGCTGCGCAGACTATACCTTTTGCTTGGGTATAGTCTGCACGCAGGCTAGCTTTATGGAGGAACTAAGCCAAGTTGAGGAGCTCACAGATTACCGGAGAAGAAAAATTGCGTAAAGTCCGTTCCAAATTAGATGTCACGTGAGATTTGCGATAACGCAAAATTGCTTATGAAAAGTTCTTCAGTTAGTTTCTTTCATGGGCATTTTCACATGAGATCTAATTTGAGACAGACTTAATACCAGGTAAGTCAATAAAACAATCCCCGTTTGCAGCGCCACTGCTCCTCAGATATCAAGGCAATCATATCAAGTAATAGTGAGCATGTTCGAATGGAGTTTAAATTTACCTGACTGAAATCGGCCACTCCGTTCTGAAATTATTAGGGATTCTCTTGAGAGAGTCGTTCCTTCAAGAAACCTTCAAAACCGGCTTAAAATTACAATCAAATTTTCCAAATATTTCTGCCCTTACACCAATGGCTTCAATATCTGTTATCCTCTTGGGAGGATGAAATCACCCGGAATGATTTAGTTATGCCCCGTAGGGATGGCACTTTCACCCTCCCAAAGGCATGTATGAATCATCGCTGAAAAAGCAGAAATATTAGGAACACTTCATCATGATTTTATGCCGTTTTTGAAGATTTCTTAAATGGGCGTACCCAAGAGAATCCTTCATAATTTCAGGACGGTGTGGCCGATTTTATTCAGGTAAATTTCATAATGAATTTGAACATGTCCATTATTAAATGATATATTTCCCAATATGACTGCTATGATACCAAGGGAGCAAAGGCCATCGTTCTTATTGACTCATCTTGATAGCGTAGCGTGTTGTTTTCATGTCCGTTAAATTGCCTCTATTTGCCTTTTTCATTATAGATTCTCAACATATACAACTTGACGAAAGTGGAGAGAAAGTACGTGCTAACGTCAAGCGGTGTATCGTGATATTAAGAGAGATTCCTGATTCTACTCCTATCCAGGTTCGTTCAAAGCTCTTTTTTGTTTTCTATTGTTAAAGAAATGTTTAATACCATGTGTATTGAAATAGAATCAAATAGGAACACCGACAGCAGGAAGCTGCACAGCAAGATCAAGGAGATAGCTGGAAAGAGGAAAAACACATGTTCTTCGAGTGGATGTCTGAAAGCAAAAGACGGAACAATAATAATCGAAAAAGAGGAAATCATTAAGCGTTGGGAAGAGTATATTGAAGAATTATTTGATGATGAAAGGGGTATAAAGCCGACGACAAGAAAAGATGAGGACTATGGAGAAGACATTCTAAAGTCCGAAGTAGAATTTGTCTTAAGAAAGATGAAACGAGGAAAGGCACCAGGTCCAGATCAAGTTAACGTGGAAATGTTAGACAGTGCAGGGGAAATAGGTCTAGAAAAGTTGACTGAGCTTGTTAACAAGGTTTATAACACGGGAAACATTCCGGGAGATCTCTTAAAGTCGATATTCATAGCAATACCAAAAAAGCCAAAAGCAAATGAATGCCAACTCCATCGAACAATTAGTTTGATGAGCCACACAACAAAAATACTCCTCAGAATTCTCATGAAAAGAGCAAGGGCGCAAATTAAGCCAGAAATCTCGAACAGCCAATGCGGGTTTGTACAAGGGAAAGGAACTCGGAATGCAATTTACATGATGAGAACACTTACCGAAAGAAGCATTGAAATGAAGCAGGACATTTATGTCTGCATGATTGATTACTCAAAAGCATTTGACAAAGTACAACATGAACCATTTATGGAAATTCTAAAAGATCTCAACATCGAAGGGAAAAGCTGGAGATTAATAAGGAACTTTTATTGGGATCAAAGTGCAACAATCAGATATAAAAACGAATTAGGAGCATGGAAAAATATCAAAAGAGGCTTGAGACAGGGTTGCGTATTCTCTCCAGACGGGTTTTCCATCTACAGCGAAAGAATAATGAAGAAAATAGAAAACATGCCAGGAGCTAAAGTGGGAGGGGTTAATATTAACAATGTACGCTTTGCTGATGATACAGCACTCATAGCGAACACAGAAATAGATCTTCAGGAGTTGGTAAACGAGATAAAAGAAGAGAGTAAATTATATGGTTATCACTAAACAAGAAGAAAACATATACTATGGTATTCTCCAAAAAGAAAGAGATTCCAAAATGCAGCATCAAGATAGATGGAGTAGAACTTGAGCAAGTGAAGCAATTTAATTATATGGGTAGCATCCTTACCTCAGATGGCAGAAGCAAAGTCGAAATTGACAGAAGAATTGGACAAGCAAAAAGTGCATTTGGAAATATGATAAACATTCTTAGTAACAAAAAAATATCAATCCAAACAAGGCTTAGGACATTAAAAGCTTATATCTGGCTCATCATGAAATACGCTTGTGAAACATGGAACATAGGAAAAGAAGAAAGAAGGAAAATTGATTGTTTCGAACTTTGGTGCTACAGGAGAATGCAAAAAATCAGTTGGACCGAAAGGAAAAGTAACGATGAAGTGCTGAGGTCAGTGGGCACAAAGAAAGGGTTACTGAACGGAATCAAAGAACAACAAATGAAGTTTTTCGGACATATAGTTAGAGAAGGAAACATAGAAGAATTGATCACAACAGGAAGAATTGAAGGCACTAGGGACAGAGGGAGACAAAGAATAAAACGGCTTGACAACATCAGAGGTTGGTTACAACTAGATAGGAGCTGCGAAGTGATTCACAGTTGCCGAGATAGAGAGCAATGGAGGTCCATGATCGCCCAAGCCATACGGCATGGCACCTGAAGAAGAAGAAGATTGTTAAAGCACATCCCAAACACATTTGTATGGTATTTGTCGCACTAGATCTGGTGTCCCGAAAGAATAAATCTTTAAAGCTTCTTTTTTGATTAACAGATGAAAGACGAAGTTGTATCTTCACCCATACGTTTCTTTCTGCATGTTCAAATTAGCCAAAGTGTTGTGAGAGCGAATTCAATTCAACAATAACTTGTCTCATATTTTTTTTGACTTTTTACTTCCAGGAGATCGAAGACCTCTTCAACTCACCTAATTGTCCAAAGTACATTAATTGTGAATTTGCACATAATAACAGCTGGTATGTTACATTTGATACAGAGGAGGACGCCCAAAAGGTAATTTATATTATTATTATCATCTTTAATATTTGAGATTATATCATTTAAGAAATAAGCCAAAAGTAGAAAGGCTCCTGTAGTCTACTCACTGAACTTATAGACCAAACTAGCGACTTGTTCTATAACCAAATCTTTCGATGGACTGCATGTTTTACGACGGGTTGGTCCCAGGGACACAGTGCTTGTTTTCTTTTTCAAAGCCATTGCACGTTGTTTAAAAGTTGCCTTATTATGATTTGATTTGAAAAGAAAGGAGATCGATCGTATCCTCTTTGTTTGTCAGGCATATAGATATCTTCGCGAAGACGTGAGAAACTTTCGTGGTAAACCAATCATGGCGAGGATAAAAGCGAAGACTCTGTTAAGTAGAAGCACATTAATGCGACCACCAAGCACAAGCACTGCTGCCACCAGTCAAGCAGACGTATCGCCTCAGCCACAACCACAAGCACAAGCAGTTTTTTCACAACGACCATTCAATACCTTCACTGTCCCAGCGCCAGTAATGACTGGACAACAACCATTTCCATATTATCCTGGTACTATAGTTCAGACCACGTGGCTTGAACCGAGGCAGCAGTTCTTCCCACCTGAGGTACGTGAATTTTGCGATTTATTTTATGCCAGATGACTTTTCAGTAAGTGCCGATAGCATAGATTTGTTAGTGTTGGAAATTGTCATTCACAAATTCTTCATTCATAACTCCTCTCCTCTCGCTTTCAAGGGGGCCGCCACTGGTATTACTTAAATATGGTAGCGATTTCTGGATTGAGCAGGGCAATTTGAGATAGCAGACTCTCTTGGAATGACATTCCTCTGGCATTTGTAGTGATATAAGTATTACTGTGAAAGTTGTGTTCTTTACTTTCAGATGATCCAGACTTCACAATACCAACCTAAAAATTTCGTCACCCCAAGTAAGTATCAAGGGTCATATTTTCATGACTGTTTGGGTTGGTTCTTCCGTTCTTGCGCCTAAACTGCACAACAGGCAGTACAACAGTGAAAACGTGAGACAAATGTAGCTCCCCTTATTTATACCCACTTCAGGTCAAATGACCATACGCTTGGAAAATCACCTCTTAATCTGCTGAAGTTCTTCACTTGTATGAAAAGAAAGTTTTCCCAAGAGGACAATCACGTGATCTGAAGAGTGTGTAAACAACGTTAGCTGAATTTTCAAACCAGGTAGTTTTGTTTCTTTAGGCTTAGGAATGAATTTAGTGATTTTAATAATTCCTTTTCGGGCGTTTTTCTACGTTTTAAAACTATTTCCAGGAAATTTGCGATCAATCAGCCTGTATATATGAGTCAGTTTGATATTGGTGGCTGATTTGCGTAGTAATTGTAATTGTCTATTTGAAAAAATTTCCTGATTGTTTACAAGAGCCTGTATCCAAACTTGATTTACTGAAAATTGGCTGTCAAAGAACAAGATCCAAAGATAACTAAAGTCTATTGAAGACTTATGTTTCCAAAGAGCTGTAAATTCTCATGAAACCAATGACCAGCCGGGAAGGGGTTTCATCGGCATGTCTATTGGGCAAAATTTTATCTCTTTAATGACATGTAATCTCTTTCGAATCTTCTTACCGGAAATTGCTCTGAAATTTGGAATAAACCGCTCTTAGTGAAACCAAAAATGAACACTTGGCTTAGCATAAAAGGCCAGTTTCCAGTCAGTGGAATCTTCCGAGCGGACGAAAATTCTATCATTACGAAAGAAAATTCGTTTTGCAAAGGAAGTGAATTTGAAGTTGAGTGGCTTTTTATTGTGTAAAATTCCACCCTCTCGGAAAATTCCACTAACTGGAAATCATCCTTGAGGCCAAATAGAGCTTTAGATCCTACCTTAGCTGAAGTTTTCAATGTTAATCACACCTAATATTGTATGATAAAATTTTGTGTGATTATAGTTCATTCTTAATTTTTTCATCAGTAACAATAACTGGTCCAAGACCGTTCTTTGCAACAGCAAAACAACGAGTTCAACCAAAGACATTCTTCAAAGCAGATAATTCTGATCGGTTGTCAGACAAAGAAGAAAGATCTCCAAACAATAACACATCACGAAGACCTCTTACAAATCATCGAAGTAATGGTAGCAATAATTTCGTGCAAAAAGAAAACAGCGAGATCTATTTACGGAGAATGCATCAGATTAGAAATAAACGAGATGAAATCGTGCCTCGGTTTCAGGTTTGTTTTAGTATTCTTCATTTATGCTGAACTTCAAAATTGTTGTTACTTTATTTACAAGGATTTTTGTTTAAGTTGGGAAATCATTACTGGACTAAATAATCTTCCATGATTTCGAATTTTTGATCAATAACGAACGAAGCTTCTTATTCCATGAAATTTGCCAAAATACTTTCATTAAAGAAATAAAAAATTCATCGAGCTTGAAGCTAGCAATATCTCTCCTACCCTCAGCTCAGGTGCTACACAAGAAGATTACGCCTCTCTACAACTATACTTGCTTATCGTTATAATCAACGTCCGTCCTTCGCCATCTTATTCTTACATTTGCCTCTATTTCTGCCATTCTCTCCCTTCTCTTCATCATTTTGTCCTCTTCAACCCATTTTTAAGACCTCACTATCTCATAAGTGTTCATTCGATGTTTCATCGACAAAACTTGGCAACATAGTTTCCTTCTTTTCATTTAAAATTCTTTATGCGCCGTAGCCCCGTCGGTCAGAAAGACTTATTTTCAGGAGGCCGTGCCAAAGCTTTACAAAATAGGCATCTGCTATCTAATTTAAAAAGAAACTAATTGCAACCATAATTACAATCCTTTAAGATGTTATTAAAAAGGATAAAGAGAGAGCTTGCTTGGCCTGGTGGCTAATTTCATTTCAGATTTTCATTCCACGAAATGCGAACGATTTCTGCCCATTACTTATTTTCCTGAAAATGACTAGCAAGTCAGTTTCGGCGACATTTCTTAAGCTGATACTGTCGCTTGCAGAATTTTGAAAGACAATTGTGAGAGGTAATCAAGCACGAGATTGTTAACAGACTTAATAAAATTGTTGCTGTCTCACTTCTAATCGTATATTTCACAGTTGGTCATTTTAACTCCTGAACATATGATCCTCCACTTTAGTAGACAATCTTGACATCAGACAGTTTTACAGATTTGGTTGCTCACAGGACTATCTCTTGTATAGTTTCAAAAGTTAAATCTCATTTCAGTAATCTTCTTCCGACGGTTTGTCAAAGAGATCTACTGTTTCTAACCTGTCTGGTATAATATCTCCTTTACCGAGCGGCTACTTATTTTATTGAGAGTTGCAAGCAAGCTTGTTGAAGTGTGGGTGTGCCTGATTCATTCTGTTTATATCTGATTAAATATTATAATTGATTTAAACGATTAGTTTGGCATGCCCCTTTTATAGCCAGTGAAAATGTGTCTGACTCGAATCTCCAACCCCATCCTTGATCACCAAGATGCAACGTAGAAGAAAACTGTTGACAAGCTACTTAGGGAAGGTTTATCGCTGATGACTTTAGCTAAATAGATATAAATAGAGCAAATTTGATGTGACTGGTTCAATACTACTGTTAATACAAGTTTTTTTCCATGTTTTTCAGGCCTTAACTCTAATAGCAAAGTGGTTATATTTGTGCTTCAAAAACATCAAATCACGTCTGTATGTTCCCCTGCTTCTCTTGAAAATACATCTTAAATGCATATATTTTCATTAACAGAGATTAAGGCAAGAAAGAGAACGACGGCAGATGGAACAGAATTCCCCATTGGAAAGTGACATCAACAATTTAACGATTGATCTCGCTCCAGAAAATTTCCCGGCTCTTCCAAGCCCAAATTCGCCGAACGTAAGTTTATTGAGTATTGCTACTGTTTATGATTAATGTTTAAGTGTTCATATTGAGGTTGTATTTTTTTATCCTTACGCTAAACATTTCGCTAAGCAGGTTTATCTGAATGACAACGAAGTTTTCTTTTGAGCTGCTTCTTGGTTGTAGCTGTTGCTTTTTAGCCGTTTCTTCTCGTGTTCTGATAGGTACAATCAAGAATTATGAACTGATTTCAGTGAATCGATGATTATTTTGTAGCAGAATAAGATATGCTAATTTATGTGACCAAAGCTGGTCATGTCTTTATTGAACCATCTGTTGTTATGTGTATGCTGTCTTCGTATTCACTATTGGCACTTTCAGTTCATTTTATTTTATCTAACAAAGAATGCACTCGTTGTCTTGTCATATTAGCATTCACATAAGACCAAGCATTCACTTCAGCACATTAAGCATCTCTCCTTTACAGTTAACAACTTATGTTTGGTACACTTACTAAACTGCACACAGTGTACGGTTGAAGGGGGCCTAACCACTTGCAGAAAACAGGCATCAATTTGGTATTTTGTGCTCTTTCTTCTTCTTTCTTTCAGTGCTGACAACTTTCACCCACTAGGACATCTTCATTGCAACTATTGTTGTCCTAGGAATCGGTTGCTCTGAAGATGTCCTCGTTGTAGGCGAAACTAGTCAGCGGAACACACTGAAATCAATGAAAAGCTCGAAAATGCACAAAAGATCAAATTGATGCCAGCTTTCATATGTTGTTGCAATTCTTCTTTCAGCGTACAGTTATACTAAACTGCATATATATTTTCAGGAGAAGCCATTACAAACAGCGAGCCTGAAGGTACATTTTATTCAAATTTGCTTCTTTACTTCATTTGCGATTTTACAGAATTCTGATTATAGTATATGTAATGCTTTGTAAGTCCACTCTACTATTGGGCATCATGAGCCCTGTTCAGAGTCTGCTTTGGTATACCCCCAGCCATTGTAGTTCGAGCTCGTATCTGCCGCTACACTGGCAGGACAGTCGTAGAGAAATTTATGGTCAGTCAATTTAAAGGGATTGCTTTCAATGAAACAGTAATCTTACGACCGAGCAGTACTGTTTTTCGACTTAATGTACCTGTTGTACTTATTTTCTCATTTACTTAAAGTTAGTGGACGGAGATAAATAGCTAACTCAAGAGCTGCATATGCGGAATAACCAGACCCAGAACCAGTAGGACCGGACCTTAACGGACCAGACCCCTGGGGCATACCCATTCGTTTCCTTGTTTCCAGATATAAGATAGGACACATTTATAACGGTCTACTTGCTCTTTGTATTCATCAGAGCCTCAGGTTCCTGGAGAGGACCCTGAGGTGTAACAATGAGTATTGAAGATTACTCATATCCCTATGTAGAACACCCAAACCCCTTCTGTATGTGTTTGTTTTTTAGCAGTTCTCTTCATTTGTAATTATGTAATGTCTTAAAGCAGCTTGCAATCAAAAATCGAATTTGCAAATTCACCATGTTTGGTTCTAACTTTCAAACCTACACTTGCAATTACCGTATTTGATTGCAAGCTACCTTCGCTTGTACCTTAGTTTACCGTTTGTATTTAAACATTCCTTTTATTTGTAGTAGCAGTTACGTGTAGTTTTATGTAGGTCATTAATTATTTTTCGAATTGCCACAGGGTAGACATGTATTTCGCTCCCTGTGGCATCGTCTCTGTAGTATTGTAGCGTAGCTTGTAAGTGTTGTAATTAGTAATATTGTTGTAAAATCTTAATGGAATAGAAAAAAAAATGTATTATCCCCAAAAGAAAGCTAACACAGTGCTTCAATCAGTAAACTGCTTTTGCTTTTGGTTTGTATTAGATTTGGCATTTTGTGTTATCTGAATCTTGTTCTGATTTCTGAATGTCAATGTGAATCTATTGTTGTGGGGAAACTACATTAAGTTACAGGGCCTAGCTAGACTAGGCCATGCGTGAGTCTTCGTTCTTTTCAAATGGAATTTGTCTGCTGGTTTTAGATAATTTAATGTATCTAATCGTGTATTCTTGCATTTGCCGTTGCATCCAGAAGTTATTAAAGTCCGCCGCAAATTTGATGCCACCTGATATTTGCGATAACGCAAATTCCTTTGCAAAACAGACTATATTTTGTTCGGAGATGATTTTATTGGTTTTGTCTCCTTTTAGAGTAAACCTTCTCCGCCGTCATTACAAATTCACGGAGGAAAGGAATTGGTACCCCCTAGGGGTCTGGTCCGTTAGGGTCCGATCCCACTGGTCCTGGGTCTGGCTATTCCGTGATGCCTTAAAAATCCGATGTCCACGTACGAAGCGCAAAACGATCAGCTGCTAATTCACAAAAGATCATAAGCATTAGCTAATAATGTGTCGTATCTTTAGCTAATATTTTGTTAGAAGTTGTCCTTTGAGCTGATATAAATAATAATCAAGAATCAGTAATGCCCGCAGATTGAACTGAATGAAATTTGGAAATTTTCAGATGCTATTTCTTAGGGAAAAAACTGCCGATATTACAAAAGGCAGAGAGAGGTAAATGGTTCAAACTTATAAAGTGAGTTGATATGTTAAAAGTGCAACGCAAATACCATTGGCGAGAGCCTTTCAACGTTCAGGAATCCTCACATAAACACTCGTGGGATAAAGATAAAACGAATACATCTTTGGATAAGAGTTTGTAATTCCGATGAAAGATTTTCTGCATATTTCACCAGCTTTTTATCGAACACCCAAGGCATGTTCAAACTTGTTAACGATAGCACTTGCAACCACTGCTAGAGACAAAGGTATTGTGAAATTCAATGACAAAGCTGAGAATGGGCAACAGGGGGTACAGTCCTCCTACTTCCAAAAATTGAGCTGAAATTCCAAACGAATGATGCCCTTTTATTGCATGGAGAAATGGTTGGCATGCCTTTCTACCCCACCGTCAGTTTGAAAAGTTTGGTCTTCCTCCCTTCGCTATACTTCGTTATGATTGCGTGTGCGCTGTTGAGGCTAGAAAGATGCAAGAAACCATCAAAAGACGTGCTTGCCTGAATAATAATAATAATAATGATAATGATAATGATAATGATAATGATAATGGTAATGGTAATGGTAATGGTAATGATAATGATAATGATAATGATAATGATAATAATACATTAAAACTTATATAGCGCGAAACCAAATAAAGAGCTTATTTATCTTTGGCGCTTTACAATATATAGTGTCCATTGTCCCGTGTATACATAAGTATCTAAAATATTTTATAAGGTATTAAAAGCAAGTTTAAAATAGAATGTTTTAAGACGCTTTTTAAAAAGATAAGCAGTTTCCGAAGTCCTGACTTCTGATGCTAATGCCAATAATCCCATCTGTTTCTTCACCTTCATAAAATCTAAAGACATACGACACTTCACTCACGAGCTCATATTTCATAGAGCCCCCTGGATGAAGGTTGCAACTTGACCAAAAGAGTAGCGATTAGAAATTGTATCTCACTTGACTGTCTCGGCAATCTGCAAAGGAGGGTCTCCGAAGTCTGCTCAGCTTGCTGATTCACAGAATTCAAGATGAAGCTTCTACTTGGTGTTTTGCTTGTCATAGGCCTAGCCTGCGCTCGTAGGAGCAAGCTGCGAAGGAGAAACAAAATGGAGACAGCGACAACGGACTTCGCAATGAATCTGTACAAAATCATTGCAAAATCTTCCGACGCATCTAAGAACATTTTCTTCTCGCCGCTGAGTGTCTATACAGCTTTGGCTATGCTGAAAGAAGGTGCAAAACAAAACACTGCCAAAGAGTTAGAGACAGCCATGAGAAGCAACTTCCTCAGCAAGGAATACGAGAATGACGTAGATTGGCAGATTGAAATTCTCGAACCATTTATAAAGAATAAGACACTCAGCATAGCCAACCGGGTTTGGATGCAAACAAATTTCTGCACGCTGAGATGCGACAATTACCTTCGAACATTGAATAAGAAGTTTGACGCACAATTGGAGCAACTGAACTTTGTGAAAGATCCAGAAGGTTCCAGGATGAGAATCAACAAATGGGTGGAAGAAAACACGAACAACAAAATCAAAGATTTGATGCCATCTGGTAGCATCAACGCCATGACGAGATTTGTGTTGACAAATGCAATCTACTTCAAAAGCAAATGGGCAAACCAATTCGACAAAAAGTGGACGAGAATGGAAAATTTCGATTCAATCAGCAAGTCTGGAGTCACACGAAAGAGAGTGCCTATGATGTACCAAAAGGGCAAATTCTTTTCATCTGGTTACTTCCCATCGGAGCGCTATCAACTGGTTGAATTGCCGTACCAGAGGAGCGACCTGTCCATGGTTGTAATCGTACCAAATGGAGCAGCTGATATGAAAGAGTTGGAACAACACACTCTGTCTGCCAATGTAATTGAAACAATGCTGACACGACTTTACGAGCACCCAAGCGCTGAGCTTGACCTGTATTTCCCTAAATTTGAAATCACAAATGACCTGGATTTGAGAAGTTATCTCCAAACAATGGGGCTGAGGGATATGTTTAGTAGGGCGACGGCAGATCTGTCAGGGATCGTAGGCTACAGAGGCATGTTTGTATCTGATGTGAAACATAAGGCCTACGTCAAAGTTGACGAGGAAGGCACAGAGGCTGCAGCAGCTACTGGTCTTGATATCAGACTCACTTCCTTGCCCTTCCAGTTCAAAGTGGACAAACCGTTCTTGTATTTCATCAGAGATATCAAAACAGGAACAATCTTATTCATGGGTAGAGTTGTAGACCCTTTTGCAAAGATGTAACAAAGATAAGGGGCAAATTAACTTCCTAAAGACCTGTTAAACTATCGATTTTAAATTGTCGACTTTGATACTTTGTAACTACTGTTATTAATTTCCCTGGAGCTTTATATATTTTTAATGATATAGTTAAATAGATACCTTCTTGCTCTCATTTCTTGGCGTCAAAGCGTGGAAATGTTTCTTCTTCTTTGATTCTCACGGTATTCGATTCTGAGTGACAAATCACTGTTTATAATCTCGTACATTCTCGAAATAACAGCAAAAATCACAAAATAATCACAAAATATTCACAAAATAATCACAAAATAATCATAAAAATCGACTCAATCAAACCTTAAGGTTACTGTAACCGTTCAGGCTGTGATTAAGAAACTCCGTTTACTACGGCCGTTCGTCAAAATATACCAAACAAACTTATGCATCATTCGACGCAGAATTAAACGTAGAATATCATAAAAATGTATTCAGTTGATTCAATAAAGTCACCAATGATTTATTGTAGATTTTAGGCAAAATCGGTCACCCTTGCGAAAAAATCTTTGTGTACCCCAATGATAATCGTTGGACCACGACTGTCTATTTACCAAAGACTTAAGGCCCTGGACTGCAAAACCGTGTCACGAATTTTTGATAAAAGGTATTGTCTTGAAATGATATCATTTTAAATAAATGTAAATATCTTAAATGTATTTTTTAACTTTCAGACCTTTGTAAAAATCGGACCAGTGGTCTATCATAAATCGCTGACACGGTTTCGTAGTTATATGCATTGTGACTCTGTGTGCCAAGTTTCAAGCAATTCGATTGGCCTGTTGGGTACACAAAGATTTTTATCACCCACCAGTACTCAGGAATCCTGTTTCGAGAAATCAGGCTTTTATCAAAATAAAGGAAAAATTGCGGGAAATACGATCATGCACGAGAGGTCAAGCAATAAGGCTTAAGCGCGGTATTGATAAAGCATTATGTCAATAACAAAGCAGCTTGGAATGTCATGAACATAGCTGCAAGGTCAAGTGAGTTTACTTTAATCCCCTAATGTATATTCCCGCAATTTTTGAGAAACAGGATTGCTCCTTTTAAAATGCTCAAATTTCCAAGTAATTGTGGCTATTTCTGGATGTGAGTTGGTTTGAACAGTCCTCAAATACTTATACAATCAGATTATGACAAAAACGAAAAATTGAAAATTTGTCGTCTGAACAGTTACAGTAACCTTAAGGCGATATTTGTAATTTGAGACTCACTCATCTGTCACAAGTACGTAACGCTAGAAAAAGCTGAAGCAGCAGTCGAAAAAAATCTTTAAAAACAGCGCAGGGAATTTTGAAACATCCAGATTTGTTAGATTCGAGTGAATTTTTCATGCTAGTTCTTTTTAACCCATATGAAGCCAATGTAGCGACTCTAAATGGATACTGTCAAGCAGCTGATTGGCTCAGGAAAACAATGGGATCCTATTGTTGTTCACTCAGTTGTCATTCTCTTGCGATGGACACTATGGCACCGGTTTTAAAGGCACACTGTCGTGGCTGTGTTTGGCTAGTCGTGCTGTTGAAATCACAAGAGACCTGGTCTCTGAATAGTTGCCAAGCTTTCATGCTCTTGGATCATTCTTTTTTTCGAAAATAAAGGGAGTCCGATCGTTATCACCTTCATGAATAGACAATTGCGCTAAAGATGGCGGCGAGGAATATTTTACCAAGATGCATTGCGTTCTAATAAAGATTCTTTAACGATTCTATAGGAATTCGATTAAAGAACGCAATGCATCTTGGTAAAAAATTCCTCGCCGCCATCTTTAACGCAATCGTCTATTTCAGTGTACAGCGAAATTACTGAAGCCTGCCTAATTCTATTCTTTTATATTGTCTTATTCATCCAATCAGTGCCACGACAGTGTGTCTTTAAGAGCCTGTTACGGAATTTTTAGTGCTCAAAATCTGACAATTTTAAGAAACTTTCAGTAGTACTGGGTAATGTGACCAGAGAATCTATCACCCGTAAAACTGAGCAATGAACTGTCACCGATCCATTGGGATTATCACACTAGGAAATTATGACAAAACTTGATAGCTAATGCGTCAATGGCTTATGGATTGAAGGGATTCGACTACTATGACCTGGTCTCCAGTTGAAAGGAGCGAAGTCTAGCTGGGACCTGTAACTTATTTTAGTTTCCCCAGAATGAGATTCATATTGACGTTCAGAACGAGATTCAGATAACACGAAATGCCAATATACCAATATCTGATACGAACCAAAAGCAGTTTACTGATTAAAGCGCTTTATCTTTTGGGGATAATACATCTTTACACCACAAGGAGCTTCTAGGAACCAGAGAATAGGCTCTAATGTGTGCAAAGAGCAAGTAGCCTGTTACAAACGTACCCCATCTTGTATCTTGAAACAAGGAAATGAATGGGTATTTCCCAGGGGTCTGGTCCGTTAGGGTCCGGTCCTACTAGTCTTGGGTCTGGTTTTTCCGTTATGCCAGGCTTCTGCTGGCTCGGCTGGAAGGAAACCAAATCCCACAATGGCTAAATTGTTTTTTTTTGTGCCGTCGCAAAGGTTTCAAATGGCCTAGAAACTCTTCCTTGCCACTGCTCCACGCAGTAAAGACAGTTCAAACCATTCAAGTAAAGTTTTCGATTTATGTGCAGTCGACCTGAAATATGTTTGCAATTTGCAGATCGCAGATGCAGATGTTCAGTGGTTCAGTCTGACCTCTTTTTTACTTTTATCACTGGACTGTTGACGTTAGTCCTCAATCAATAATTTGATGGGGTAAATGAATGCCTGTTTTGAAACTTTGCTGTCTCTTCTCAACAAAGTTTACAGTGTCGCTGTGCAAGCATTAATCCACTGAAACATGTTTTCATCAAGGCAGAGAATGAAGGTCGGACAACGTATGCAAGGATTCCTTAAAAAATAGCACTTGTGCTGAAGGGGCACCCTCCCCAATAAAAATAGAAATATGAAATGTGAAGAGTGTCAGAATTGCGGCAGCTTTGAAGAAGCTCATTGCTCTCACTTGAAGGTCACACTGTGCTCTTTCCTGTTTGCAATGGTTATTTGGAAGCTTCTTCCCTAAGGTGTCTTATTCTTTGTCATATACCAGCGCTCATCGTACATGGCTAAAGGGCCTTTTCCTTCAATTCTGTCTTTTCCAGATTCCACCGGCATCGTGTAAGCGGAGTCTTAAATTGAAAGCATGAGACTGTTGCAAGATTGCTAGGCCCAAATCATTTTCATACAATACGAAAATCACTTTGAGACTTCAAAGGATCATGGGAATTATTATTATTATCATTAACAAAACGTGATTTTCATTCCCACTTAGTTTTGATTTCGGGGTTAATCATGTTTACTAGGGATAGGGTTCTTTGTAGTGAAATGTAATTTTACTGTATTTTAAGTTTTACCTTGGATGTTTATCACGTAGTATAAATTCTCGGTTGTCCTTTTAGAAAGTAGTGCTGACGAAGATTTTTAATCGAAACGTTCCCTGATTTTAACAGTTGTGTTTTTATCATTATCATCATTATTATTATCGATTTATTTACAGTAGGCAAACATACAAATAGCTATAATAAAAGCTAATTCACACCTACTATCTAACAAAGTAAAAGAAATTAAAATAAAATACAATGATACAAAATGAGTAGTTTTTGCAATGTTCAACAAATTTTTCCTGTTTTTTTTTTCTTTTTCTTTTGTGCTATTTAAGCAACAAAATTATCTGTTCACGAACCCAAGGAAGTACAGGGTCTTTAACAGATACAGTTTGCCAGCTTTTATCTTCAGGCATGCATATAGATCCAGTCTTTAGACTCTGGTGAACCGCAACTATACTAGTAACGGAAATCTATCTGATCAATTCACTTAACATTAGCATTTATTTTTTAGGATTTAGCAACAAATGCTTTGAATCAAGTGGAACTGCTGGAGGAAAAAGTTTGTAGCTTAGTTTTTTTTTAAGGACTTTGTGTCATTAACATGGCTCGAAGATTTCATTTCCTTTTATATATAAACAACAGTAGTGCCTGTTTGTATTTTTTATGTTGTTTTTAATTGTGGAAATTTTTAGTAGTAATTAGTAATGAATTAGCAGTAAGGCTAAGCTATAACTGTTGTGATTGTATTATCTAATTTCGTGATGCTTTTGTTGAGTCACTTATCCGTCTTTAGTTCTGAGCTGCTTAATGTATTTTCCTCAAAAGTCAACAGCTGTGATGTAGGCAAGTTTTGGCTGAACTTCGCAGTCTTGAATCATACGAGGTGAAAGGGGGATTACGATTTTTAAAAGTATGTTAGCAAAGTTTTCTTGAATCTAATCGGTGGTCAGCAAATTTATTTGACAAGCAGTTCCCTTCGCAAGGAACCTCTGACACAGAATACAGATACATCTGGTTGGAAAGAAAACGAGTTTTTCCTTCAAGCTTTAATTGTTTGTCTCGTTTTCGGCAATATTGACAGATGCTTCTCGTTTGATGTATATTTTATTCTTGTGTGAAATAGATCCGTAGCCAATAGAAGCAGATTGGGGGTGTTACCCTGGCTTTCATTNGAACTTCGCAGTCTTGAATCATACGGCGTGAACGGGGGATTAAGATTTTTAGAAGTATGTTAGCAAAATTTTCTTGAATCTAATCGGTGGTCAGCAAATTTATTTGACAAGCAGTTCCCTTCGCAAGGAACCTCTTTTGACACAGGATACGGATACATCTGGTTGGAAAGAAAACGAGTTTTTCCTTCAAGCTTTAATTGTTCGTCTCGTTTTCGGCAATATTGACAGATGCTTCTCGTTTGATGTATATTTTATTCTTGTGTGAAATAGATCCGTAGCCAATAGAAGCAGATTGGGGGTGTTACCCTGGCTTTCATTGACTATGTTTAAACTGCTGGCTTACTGTTGAGCTGGTGATTTCCTAGACATCGGAATCACGTGAACACAAAAGATTGCCGCTTTTTATCTTTAACGAAATATTGATATTAGATAGAACAGAAGACTATGTTCACAGTTTTGCTACAAATTAAGCGATAACTTGCTTGTAAAAATATCTATGTTTTGACTTTTGTAGGTTGAGAAGCCTGAAGAAGTAGTAGTAAGGTAGGTCTTTAAATTTGATCCTGAAATGTAGAAGATTTGAACCTGCAATCCACATCCACAGAGCATGGACAGATTTTGTAACACAATAGCTTTTGATTGACATTGACACCGCAATTCAAAGCGACTAACGATAGAAGAGAAATGAAATTCTCTCAACGAGTAATTCTAAACAAACAATACTGCATAAGTTACCCTTTTCGCCTTGTACACAGACATTGTGCTTTTTCGCCTTGTGCACATAAATGGTGCTTGTTAAGAGAAGTTAGGAGTTTATGGCGAAAGAAGAAGGGTCAGTCTAAAGATCTGCCCAGCGGATTTTGTTTATTTGATTCAGGAGCCAAGTAGCAATTGTTTCAATTAAGCCCTAAAAATGCGAGAATTGCAATGCGTTTTGCTCGTTTTCTTGATCAACAAGACAAAATCCGCCTAGCAGATCCATAGATAGAACTTGCATTCCACTTTAATACAGAATACAGGTTGGAGGCACCACTTTTGAATCTTTCTTGTCAAATTCCTGATAAGAAAAATCTTTCCAGCATGAGACAGTGTTTTGTTCCGTGGTACTTAGATTCAAAGTCGTTCTTGGAAATTTTTGTGTAGAAATGAATATTCACCTCATCAAAAACATAAGAAATAATGATCGTGGAGCAATCTAACACTAGAGAAGATGATTGAAGAAATATATTTGAAGCCTTTCTTTTTACTTCTATATCAGTAACGTTGAATAAAGATATACATGAAACCTCTACCGACATCTCCTGCTAGGCCACCGTTCTAATATGCATTCTTTTCAATGTGAGTTTCAAAATTGGGAAGTATTCGCAAGTGAGCCCGCTCCCCCTTCAGTTATAGGCTTGATCGTAATACCTTTTGTATCATAATTTTTCAGAACGAACTGTTTTGTGTTCATTTTCGCATGCTGAGGATCAAGCATTGCATTGACCTTAGAGAATTGCATATGGACATTTGTTTGATAACTTTGACAGCATAAAATAAGAAAGACAAGGTTTACAAGATACGTTATCCATATCTTGAAGCAACATTCAATTGCATTCTGGAGTGCAGTAAATAGAGATCCAGTGGGTTTGATGGAGGTGTCACTGTGATTGAATGTCTTTGTATAAGCCTTTCTGCACACAGCGTTGATAGCAGGTCTCTAACCCGTTGAAGTAGCAGTTTTCAGGTTTGGATTATCACAAATATCTCATTACGCAAATCTGCACCAAAACCAAGCAAAGAGTGCCGAAAACCTGCTTGCACCTGCAGATGCTCACAACATGACTAAATGAATTTGCTTGATTAATAAGCGAGATTTCATGATTATACCCAGAAATATTTCAGATCGAACATCAATGTCGACCTATTAATATGAGATGCATTTGATCAAGAGATTATTACCCTGAAAGCAGTGGAAGTCAGTTGCTGCAGAACCTGAAGTATATGAACCAAAGCTGATGGCATATTCTCATTGCTGTAGATTACCTGCTAATCTTTCACCGCATGTTGCCAAGCTATGCATAAGTGATATTTCGGCATTTTAGATCAGATGTTATCAAACAATACTAATTGGTCAACACACAAGTAATCTTGCGTCTAAGGAGGTGTCTGTTTTTAAAATGACATTCTATGCATCATTCCTTCTTTTCTCTTGCTTTTGTAGTTTTTGTTTGTGTGAAATTGTTATCTCAAAAATGACACCTGTTTGGTTCGTCTCGTGATTGATATCCTGTGCATAACCATAGATATTTCTCCAGAAAACAGTCGGTGCTTATTCGGGCATTGTATTTGTNTCGGGAATTGTATTTGTGAAAGTGTATGTCTGTATGTATCAATTTGCCACATTAAAATACAACTTAACACTGTGTAGAGAAAACTGTTTTTGGCCATAGAACTACGATTATTTTCCAAAATAATGCAAAATAGATACCATTCAAAAGAGCTAACCTCAAATATGACATTGACCAGAAAAAGTTTCCTCCTGCTCACGGCCATGGAGCTGTGACTTTTTGTGGACTCTGTTTTTCATTGTGTCAAGCCAGTTTTTCAGGGAACTGAACATATTAGTACTCCGCTTGCCTCATACGACAGTAAACTGCACCCGTTTCGTTCTCTGCTTAGAATTTATAATTGCAAGGGATGTACTTTTACAGACTACAATGCCGCTTGCCTCGTACGACAGACGACAGTTAACTGCACCCGTTTCGTTCTCTGCTTAGAATTTATAATTGCAAGGGATGTACTTTTCCAGACTGCAATGCCGCCTCCTTATTCATAACGTAGACATATTGGCAGTATATCTGGTCAGAAATTTACCGATACATTGTCTTTATTTAACAGTGAAATATCAGAAAATGGTCAAGTATCATCATCTCCACCACTTTGCAAAACACCACCATTAGTGGTAAGTTCGGTTTCTTTCCTTTTTCGTTTTCTATTCATCCATTGAGTTGCCACTATTCTTTCATCACGCTTTCAATGTAACCCTTGACCCTTGGAAAATTGAATTAGTTTTCTGATATTAACTTGACTGATGTTGTTTCCTCTCTGTTGCTGATTTTCATTACTGAACTGAAATACATGTCGACTACCATACGTTTGATCGTAGAAGTCACCAGATGAGAGCCACTATTGTTGGCTGACAACATACTTTTCAAAATGCAAATCTCCAAATTTCGAATCTGTATGCATGGTCTTATTAAGATTCTATGATTTACAGTAAAACATGCATGAAAAGAATCTGTGATTTTATGTCCAGGCTGAAAAGTTTCCTTTAAATTTATATGCTTAAACATGAGGTGCTTAATTGACCAACAATTAACCTGGAGGTTCTTCATTTTTTGAATTCATTTAGAAAGGGTTGCCCTTCAGCAAGGCTGAAGGCTGACTGTCCAGGGGCTCTCCAATAGGGAATTTAGTTACAATATACCGGGTGTCTCAATAAAAAGTACCCCCTGTTGACCGAACAAGTGAACAAAACGATAAAATTTCGGGATCTTTTAGTTCATAGCTACATTTGTCGATCTTCAACTTAAATGCACATACGTTGCATTTTAAAATCGTCCACTAAACACCAGAGATGTGAGTTCACAAGGTCAAAATTTGGAGTGCACCTGAAACCAGAGGTTTCGAGAAAGGGCCTAGCCATGATTTACATCACATACATTTTGCAAAAGAATTTTCAACTCTGAACAAAAATTCTTTACTTTTGAATAGAACCAAACTTTGAATTGTTTCAATTGTTCCTGAAATGGCTTTTCTTTTGAGGAATCGGTCCTTGCATTGCATTCCATCCCAAATGTTTTGTATCGAAGACGAGGAAAAAGAGCACATGCACGCTTATTTTGGAGATGTGACACAACTTTATTATCCTTACCATATCTTTATTAGATATTCGCCTAATCAGGGCCATGCCCATGCGTCTTCTGTTCTTTTCAAAATCAAAAAACTGAAAATTAAAGCTTACAGGTGCTTTGGAAAATGTCCATGACACAAATCATGGCTAGGCCCTTTTTCAAACCTCTGGCTTTGGGGGCAATGTAAATTTTGACTTAGCAAACTTGTATCTCCGGTGTTTGGTGTACGATTTTTAAATGTAAGGTATGTGCATCTAAGTTGGAGATTGACAAATTTTGCTGTGAACTCGGAGAGTAATGATATCTTATCGTTTTGTTCCTATTTCCACTCAAAAGGGGGTACTTTTTTTCTGAGACACCCGGTACAATAAATTTAAACCTACATTATACAAAAAATTAAAGCAAAAAATGTATTGACAACAGTTATACAATATTTACAATAAGATAAAAGTTCAACACTTGATAGAATTTTTAAAACTATTAAGGGAGGACGCCTTCTTTAAATCAGCTGGAAGGCTATTCCGAAAATAGCAACATTTCTGCCCATTTGCTTTGTTTTTCTTTAGTAACCTCAAGTCAGTCTCTGTATTACAGAGGTTAAGGGAGGAGCATTGTGAGTTTTGGTGACTGGTTACACAGGTATTTCGGAGACAACTCTTTGGGAGACTAAAAGACCATAATCCTAGACTCACTGCTAATGAGTTCTTCAATGGTCTTCCAACCCAGCCCTTCGATAAGAGGTCTGCTTGGGGTATCAAAGCTGATTCTAGCAGCACAGTTTTGAAGCTTTTGCACCTGGTTATTTTCTGTAGAACCAGCACAACCCCAAACAGAACAGCAGTATCAAAGGTGGAGCTCAACAATGCCTGTGTAGAGAGTCTTCAGACTTTCTTTTAGTAAAGAAAGTCTTTCCATGTTTTAGAAAGCCAGCAGCCCTAGATACCTTGGTAGAAATTGCCTTGATTTGTTCTTTCCAGCCTTAACCCGCAGTTTCTTGTATGTGTGTTTTTACTGTAACGCTTAACTTCTAAAGTGCCTTTATATAGAGGGATAAGACGAATTCTGTTTGTTTTGCACAGTATCTTGATTTCTCTTGAATAATTTATAATAATTCTTATAAAATATTCGTAAGTCATCAAAATAATTCATTTTTAGCGGTGACGAACGCACATACCATGTTTGCGTTTCGTGAAAGCAGGACTGTTATAATTTCTAAGCCACTAGTAAAATTGTCGATAATCTAAGAGAGAACACATCTCGTGACTATAAGTCTTCATGCAGTCTTCTTTACTGCATTAGAACAGATTATGGTAAAACAAACCGGTCATGCAAAGACAGACCTTCGGATCCTATAGAGTTGGTCCTTAGAAGACTTGGCTGTAGAACCATAGTGTCACTTCTAATACTCTTGGTTTGAATCTATCCACTGTCATTCAATGTTTAATTTCGCCAATTTTCATTTCTTTTTCCCAGCAGGAAAGCAATCAATTCTCACGACCAAGTTATGCTCAAATGGCACAAAAACCCATTCTCAAAGTAACATCCGCACCAAAATCTCCAACAGAGACATCTAATGGAAAGGAAGTACGAAAAACATCCAACAAAACGGAGGAAAATCAGATCGGACAGAAAATTAATAAAAGGACGAACCAGGATGAAAAGGAAAATCACAGAAGAGACTCAGACGCTTCGGATAAATCCAATTTGTCACCTAAACCACAAAGACAGCCACGAGACGCACGAATTTCATCAGATTCCAGTATAAAGAGTAGT
>REGL01000532.1:78190-101503 GCA_004194395.1 Aurelia aurita complex sp. Pacific | reverse complement strand
TTTCGTTACTACTGATGAAGGGTTAAGCCCGAAACGTTTAGTATATTAAGCTCTAGGCTATCAACTCATTTAAAGATATTTTGTGTATTTATCGTTTATTGTAGCCGCACGTACAAACAAACAACTTATATCAAATACTACTAAGTCGTCTTTTCGAAAGAAGCTTGTTTACTTTAAGTTACCCAGAACTATTAAACTTCTCGCTGAAGGAATTTGTTGATCTTACTTCTTTTGAATTTTTAAAAGATAGTTGTTGACAAGCTTCTGTAACCCACTGGAAGGATTAGTCTCTAAGCAGCTACGAATAAACTGTAATTCTTGCTGAAATACTTTGTAGGAGATAATGAAACTTATTTCTACCCTAAAACTCTTTTGCGACTGAAACTCTAGCTTTTTTCGATACGGAAACCTCATCCCCAATTTCAACGTTGTGAATCTTTTTATATAGATGTACTCCAGCTTCTAAATCCATTATTTATGCCAGCTTCTGATCCATTCCAATATTGAAGAAGGGACTGGAGCAATACCAAGATAGCATATTTGTTTGCTTCAATTTGGTCAGCGAGGATTGTGTTTCGTCACATCTTGAAACACAAATACATTAAGGAGGGGTGGAGAGGTTAAAACATTAGCGATTAAAATCGGTTAAGCAATCTCAAATGGATTTTTGAATGGTCCTGGCAATGAACTCAGAACTTGAAATATTGGGCAAAGTGATTTTGATGGCAAGAACTGTCCGACACTAAAATGAACGCAGCTAGGCCAGATGACCATAGTATCACAGAAACCCTATAATTTCTCAGTAACTCGATCAGATGATAGGCTCGACGAACAGACGAACTTCTAAATAAATGATGCACTGTAAAAGCTTTATTCAGCCCCAATATCTAATACGCCGCCTAGGGATTAAATCAGCGTTGAATTTGTGTATTTGACTCGACACATTGTATGTCGATTTTACAATATATTGGTTAAAAGACCTAAAGAGCTACTGTTTATAAGCTTGTCATTTGAGTTTATGGATATTTTCATATTTCATATTAAATTTTTTCATATTTCATATTTAATTCGTTTAAGGAGGGTTGCCCTTCAGCAGAAGCTGGTTTTTAAGGGGCCCTCCGATAAAACAATAATTACAATTTAAAAAATAATGTAAATAAAAAGTTATTAATCAAATCAAACTATAAAACCTTATTTACACATAGGAGCCCCATCCCTATCAAGGACGCTAAATAGACCTTTGCGGTCAGTTGAAGGAGCGAGCAATGGTGTTAGATATTAACTTACATGTCACTCTGAATTCTCCAATGCCATATTGCGGGGTGCAGTGACA
Organism: Aurelia aurita complex sp. Pacific; assembly: GCA_004194395.1. NCBI lineage: Eukaryota > Metazoa > Cnidaria > Scyphozoa > Semaeostomeae > Ulmaridae > Aurelia > Aurelia aurita complex sp. Pacific. Next base: position 100,170 of record REGL01000532.1, on the reverse strand, counting down.
GATGAATTTCAAACTCTTAGGCACAGATATTAGTAAGGTAACGGATGGGCCAAAAGAATTTCATTCAAAAGTTGTAGTACCTAGTGTGTACTGGATGGATTTCAATCAATCGAATTTTGGTTTAAAGCAGAATGACTGAAATATTTTTCTGAGTTTTCTTGTGTTTTTGAGTACTGCAAATATAACTAAATTTGACTTTACGAAAATCCCTTGTTTATAAGATGCCTGATATAGGGCCTAAAACGCTTGATCAAATCGTAAATAGACTTCTTACACTGAACAATAAAAAAGTACAGTTTTTCACGGATATCGGATTGTCTTATCCTTATATGTTTCCATGGGATCGAAAATTTTTCGTATTTGTTTTGAAAATTCGTTTCCCATAGCTCTTGAGAGAGATTAAATGCCATTGCACCTTTTTTGTGTGAGAACTTCCTCGCTATTTGATCGAGTGCTGTAGGCCCTTCTTCAGCCATTTCTCGGTAAAACAGATTTTGTAAAGTACAATTGGGCTATCTTTTCTTTGCTCATAAAAGTGGAACGAGAATTGCATTTGATTCATTCAAATCTATCTTGTAGTCGAGGTACGGCGATTTTCAAAAGCCTGAACTGCACCAGGTAGATCAGCTACAATGAAATTTGCTGCAACCAGTATCGTATATTGATTACCGTTGTTTCTTCATTATAGGAATGCACACCCAAACTTTGAAAGATTAGCTATAAGCGACTGGAGATGACAGAGAGAGAGAAAGTCAACAAAACCAGAGTATTATGTTATTTTTATAGCTATGGCTTTACTTCTTTGGAATTTGCATTTTCATGAAAATATGGGGTTTTCGTGCATTGATCCAGTCATTTTGTTTGAAATGACAGGATGCTTGGACTTTACATAGCAAGATGATTGATTGATTCGAATGAAGTCATTTTATTCATGGTAAAGTTTTGCGGACAACAGATTTTTAGGTCTTGCGTTGTTGCAGAGATTTTTGCAGGAGGTTGTAGAAATTCGTTGTTGCGTTTTCGATTTTATTTTTGAAATCATTTCGTTNCTACTAAACCACGGACAACAGCCCAACCAGCTGTTCAAGGGCAAAACAGAAATATTAAGAATAATGTAAAGGGAACTGGTGCATCCCCGCAGACACAGAAGCAAACTGAGGGCATTGTTGCAGAGAGTTTAAATGCCAGTGCAGCTGATGAGGAACAAACAAAAAGCGAACAAAATAACATCGAGCAAAATAAAGTTGAAGAGAGTAAAGTAGAACAAAGCATAGTCGAGCAAAATAACAACAAGAAAGATCAAGGAGAAAATCAAGCGGAAGAGAAATGACTTTCTCCCCAAGGTGAGTTTTTTTTTTAAATTTTATAGACGCCTGAGGGTCGCTCGGCGTAGTCGATTGATAGGCACATGGGGCTTTTTTGGAATCCCTTACGGCCATCCCAAGGAATACGTTTATTGGCAGGCTTGATGTGGTAGTGGGGACATAAAATGGGCTAGAAGTGACGACCGATCCATTGATTGAAAGGGGCTGGGTCACATAACCGTAAGCAAGCCTGTTATCTCTGTAAGCTATATTGTTTCGGGCACGTGTCCATTGTGTTTTGCGCAAGTTTTATGGTTGGGTCCACAAAATATCTACTTCTAAAAATTCACCGATATCTCCGTAATTTTACAACATATGAGTGTTTCGTTTGTTTCTCTGCGAAATTCTAAAATCCATCTTCACAATAACCTTTTTATTTTGAGAAGAATGGTGAAAACTCTGTGTGATTTCGCCTACCAAATACTATTAACGTACCCTCTTTTCGTTACTACTGATGAAGGGTTAAGCCCGAAACGTTTAGTATATTAAGCTCTAGGCTATCAACTCATTTAAAGATATTTTGTGTATTTATCGTTTATTGTAGCCGCACGTACAAACAAACAACTTATATCAAATACTACTAAGTCGTCTTTTCGAAAGAAGCTTGTTTACTTTAAGTTACCCAGAACTATTAAACTTCTCGCTGAAGGAATTTGTTGATCTTACTTCTTTTGAATTTTTAAAAGATAGTTGTTGACAAGCTTCTGTAACCCACTGGAAGGATTAGTCTCTAAGCAGCTACGAATAAACTGTAATTCTTGCTGAAATACTTTGTAGGAGATAATGAAACTTATTTCTACCCTAAAACTCTTTTGCGACTGAAACTCTAGCTTTTTTCGATACGGAAACCTCATCCCCAATTTCAACGTTGTGAATCTTTTTATATAGATGTACTCCAGCTTCTAAATCCATTATTTATGCCAGCTTCTGATCCATTCCAATATTGAAGAAGGGACTGGAGCAATACCAAGATAGCATATTTGTTTGCTTCAATTTGGTCAGCGAGGATTGTGTTTCGTCACATCTTGAAACACAAATACATTAAGGAGGGGTGGAGAGGTTAAAACATTAGCGATTAAAATCGGTTAAGCAATCTCAAATGGATTTTTGAATGGTCCTGGCAATGAACTCAGAACTTGAAATATTGGGCAAAGTGATTTTGATGGCAAGAACTGTCCGACACTAAAATGAACGCAGCTAGGCCAGATGACCATAGTATCACAGAAACCCTATAATTTCTCAGTAACTCGATCAGATGATAGGCTCGACGAACAGACGAACTTCTAAATAAATGATGCACTGTAAAAGCTTTATTCAGCCCCAATATCTAATACGCCGCCTAGGGATTAAATCAGCGTTGAATTTGTGTATTTGACTCGACACATTGTATGTCGATTTTACAATATATTTGTTAAAAGACCTAAAGAGCTACTGTTTATAAGCTTGTCATTTGAGTTTATGGATATTTTCATATTTCATATTAAATTTTTTCATATTTCATATTTAATTCGTTTAAGGAGGGTTGCCCTTCAGCAGAAGCTGGTTTTTAAGGGGCCCTCCGATAAAACAATAATTACAATTTAAAAAATAATGTAAATAAAAAGTTATTAATCAAATCAAACTATAAAACCTTATTTACACATAGGAGCCCCATCCCTATCAAGGACGCTAAATAGACCTTTGCGGTCAGTTGAAGGAGCGAGCAATGGTGTTAGATATTAACTTACATGTCACTCTGAATTCTCCAATGCCATATTGCGGGGTGCAGTGACAGATGAATTTCAAACTCTTAGGCACAGATATTAGTAAGGTAACGGATGGGCCAAAAGAATTTCATTCAAAAGTTGTAGTACCTAGTGTGTACTGGATGGATTTCAATCAATCGAATTTTGGTTTAAAGCAGAATGACTGAAATATTTTTCTGAGTTTTCTTGTGTTTTTGAGTACTGCAAATATAACTAAATTTGACTTTACGAAAATCCCTTGTTTATAAGATGCCTGATATAGGGCCTAAAACGCTTGATCAAATCGTAAATAGACTTCTTACACTGAACAATAAAAAAGTACAGTTTTTCACGGATATCGGATTGTCTTATCCTTATATGTTTCCATGGGATCGAAAATTTTTCGTATTTGTTTTGAAAATTCGTTTCCCATAGCTCTTGAGAGAGATTAAATGCCATTGCACCTTTTTTGTGTGAGAACTTCCTCGCTATTTGATCGAGTGCTGTAGGCCCTTCTTCAGCCATTTCTCGGTAAAACAGATTTTGTAAAGTACAATTGGGCTATCTTTTCTTTGCTCATAAAAGTGGAACGAGAATTGCATTTGATTCATTCAAATCTATCTTGTAGTCGAGGTACGGCGATTTTCAAAAGCCTGAACTGCACCAGGTAGATCAGCTACAATGAAATTTGCTGCAACCAGTATCGTATATTGATTACCGTTGTTTCTTCATTATAGGAATGCACACCCAAACTTTGAAAGATTAGCTATAAGCGACTGGAGATGACAGAGAGAGAGAAAGTCAACAAAACCAGAGTATTATGTTATTTTTATAGCTATGGCTTTACTTCTTTGGAATTTGCATTTTCATGAAAATATGGGGTTTTCGTGCATTGATCCAGTCATTTTGTTTGAAATGACAGGATGCTTGGACTTTACATAGCAAGATGATTGATTGATTCGAATGAAGTCATTTTATTCATGGTAAAGTTTTGCGGACAACAGATTTTTAGGTCTTGCGTTGTTGCAGAGATTTTTGCAGGAGGTTGTAGAAATTCGTTGTTGCGTTTTCGATTTTATTTTTGAAATCATTTCGTTGTCCTATAATTTGAATTTATTATTATTATTATTATTACGTGAAGAATGCTGATTTTTGAAAATTGACGATTTCGAACCGTGTGCTTCAAATAGAAAGGATTGCAATAATTGTGACCTTACGCTGATAAGTTTCGATTGTGGTGGTGAGGCAGTGATTAATTGGCCACCTTTGGTGTGGTCGATGTAGCGACAGACAGAAGACTGCAAGAGCCTCTTGCCGAAGTCCAGACTGTGTATGACACAGGAAAGTTTGAGCTATGAGATATTGTAAATAGAACACTTGTCGTTGGATAAGTGGAATTTGCGTTAATTTTAGAAGACGGTGAATAATGATAGTGTGAGCTATTCCAGTAAGGGTGTGGGTGATGAGCAGACGTTCCATGGTGGACAGAGGTGGTTCTGCTCCTAAGAACAGTCAAGTATTCTACGGCATCGAGATCAATCAGAAATGGACAAATCAGAGGTATCTCCGTGCACAGAGAAAGTTTCAAAGGTCGATGGTTAACAAGTGCGAAGTTGGAGCATATTAAATGAGAGAGGTGTATCAGAAAATGTCACAAAATGTGTCAAAAAAGATAAATAGTGTAGGTAGGAGACACTCCGGGGAAACTGTACTGGATGGTCCAATGGAATGAACATGACATTGTAGTTTTTAGTTAGAATAAAAATGGATTATCATATTTTGAAATGCTGATCAATCTGCAGTCCGTACCAAAGTGTTTCCAGGTACGAAGTTGCGCAAAAATTAAAATGTTTGCTCTGTGAGTGATTTTGCGCATTCGCCGATTTTACCTGGAATTAACTTTGGTCGAGGCGTTATAATTAGATGTAGAAGCATACAATAACCGACTAGGAGTAATAAGAACGTAGCCTTAGAGTCATCCAATAGCCAACAATGAGTAGTAGGGCAAATTGACTTAAGCGTTTATTAACTCTGATTGAATTAGGGTTTGTGCTGGACAGGTTATAGTCGTAATATATAGTAATGGTTGAGTTGCAGGGGTTTTGTAGAACTATACATTCACTGCATTAACAACGTTCATCCAAGTGTGCTTCTACACGGGCTACCACCGCAGTAGAACTGCGCTTAGTCGAGCATCCCGATTCATTGAAGTTATAATTTAAGGTGTTTGGACAGTCGTGGTAATATGGTGATCTATCCCAAATACATAGCCCTCCAGCATAGGCAGCGAATCTTTGCAAAACTTTCTAATTAAATGTTTAAATGTTATTGCCCTATTCTTTCAACTGAATTGATCGAAGCGAACGTTGTTTAATTTACTATAGTCCCAAAGGGAGCATTTTTTATATCATTATTTTTGGCATTGCATTGTTTTATGTTTAGGAAAGGATGTTCGACAGGAAGTGTCTAATGCTTTGGCAAACATTAAAAGCACCATAAATTCTATACCGATGGAGGAAAATCAATAAGACAAATATAATTTTTGCTATTCTAAGAAGAAGCGGAATCGAACGATATTTTTATACATTTTGTAGAGTTTTCGAATGTGCGCAATACGATAGAAGATCTTAGCTCTATCGACGCTCAATGCAAACTCTCGTATAAAAATACCGCTCGATCCAGGCTCTTTCGTAGAATAGCTAAAAGGTGTATGCAAGAATACTCAATTTTGACAGGGCTACAGATGGTAGCAAGAAAGGTAGCTATTGCTGTTTACGATTTAGCAATTTGATAACGTCACAACTTCAAAACTAGCAGAAATTCTGACAACACTAATTCTGCAAATAAAGATGATTTATATTATGATAAGTTACTTACAGTTTCCTTAGATCAATTTAGTTGAAAGGATAGGACAATACCATTTTATAAGATTGATTTTTAAGTTTTGCAAAGATCCGACACTTATGCTTAGCCCCCCCCCCCCCCAGATAGATTCCAGATAATGATGCTGCGCAAATCCAGCTGATCTCATAAAGTGACAGAACATTTTCGCATGGTGCAGTATGGAAAATGGTTGTTATAGAAACAAATGGCCTTTTTGCGACAGAAATGATTTAATTCTCCTTTTAAAACCTTTGGTACCCGCAAATATTCCACGTTGCAGCATTCAAGCTTAATGTTCGCAGCAGGTTACAATGCTTGAAAAGTCACGAGGGATAGTCAGTCTCGTTTCATGCCATTCGAAGATTTTTAGCGCACCGCCAAGGCCATTTGCATGCGTAAGTTAATTCAGAAAAGGATAAAGGGTAGCTTCTTTGTTCCTACAAGTCAAGACTCAAAGAGGGATAGATTTCTACCGAAGAATATTTTTCCTAAAAAGATCAACCCTTGCGTCCTTGATACAACGGCCATTACTCTTGCCTCGATACTGACCCTCGTACGTGCCGGTCTGATTCGAGACATGATTGGGTGTGCAAAACGAGACTTAAAATTACGTCACAATTCTTATAGATTAGCCTCTTGAAGAACTTTTCATTGGGAAGCCCAAAGTCGACGCTGCGAGAGAGATTTTTTTGAATCAAATGTCTGCAAAATAGCTTTCTAGTAACTAGAAATTGTTTCAGGAAATTCGCAGTAAAGGGGTGTCACACTCGTGCTAGAAACTGAGTGTGGTAACATAAAACTGTGAGGAATAAATAATCGATTGAAGATAATTTTTGGTTCGGCAGACGGTTAGAGCTAAAGTTGAAGACAAACAACCTGGTTTCTCGCTTCTCAAAATATGATGAACATAGAATAACATTTGAGTCGTTAGTAAATTGATGCTCTAAGGATATTTGCTTTAAATTATCGTACATTCTGTTGAAAAATGAAACCATGACGAGGAGGCTACAAAAGGGCTTTCTTGGGTCTCGATTTTTGGAATACCACAACACAAATGTTCTAAAAAGATTGACTTCTCAGAGGCCTGACCTCGCACCTCACTTCGCCGTCCTTCGGAAGGACAGTAAACTAGGGGTCCCATGCAAGGATGCGGCATGCATAGAGGGCCTAAATTAGCTCAATAGCTAGAAATCCTTTCAGCCCACTTAAAATAAATTATTGAAAAAAAATTAGCTATGTAAATGCCTATTGTACTGCAACGATTGTTGCAATTTATTATTGAGCTTCTGCAGTCCAGACCCAATACCACAGCTGCAACCTTGTTGTCACAAATCGAAATAAAACAACAAAATATTTACTGAAGCCAAAATGTGACGCCAACTGCTATGTCTCAAAGAGAAAACTGATTGCGACTTTACGCCCAAAATGTTCAAAAAAGGTAGTAGAAAGCTGGATAAATTCATGGACAAGCACAATTAGACGAGGCAACCTACTGCAAGTGAAGCAGCCTCGCAGCTCTTGAAATTGATATATTTTGTAAGTGTTCTCAACTGTCATTTCTGAAAGCAAGTTGGTAGAGTCGCGTGACATGCTGTCCGGATGAGTGTATTTCAATGAGTTTCAATGGGGCAGAGGGTATTTCCATGGGGATTACAGCCGGCAGAGCACAGTGGGTCTGCATAAATTAGAAAACCATAATGGTGGCAAATATTACCACGAAGTGGGAATACATACCAGGGCTCAAATCGGTCAGCAGTTGAGATTGCGTACAGACCGTTTGGGACCTGGGAACGAGGTCGCCCTTGCATTTATCATTGGGTGATATTGTCCACAGCTGATGTGGCGGCCCTGAAATCCACAAAAAGATTGTTTCTTTATGCTTTGTATGCAAAAACATACCCGCTAGAACAAACCCATGACATCACCATGGGGGTTGTTTAAGGCTCACATTGATTTTGAGGGTCGTTTAAGGCTCGCGTCATTGTCATCTTAAGGGTAGCTTTTATGAGATACACTTTAACGAAATTCACATTTGACTCTTTTTTCATGGACGCTGCTGGGATCGCGCTTGAACGGAGTGATGCACCACCATTTTATTAGGCAAATGCGATTCTAACGTGAGTCTAACGCGAGTTTAACGCGAGTCTTCAGCTGTTAGCTGGATTCATGCTGAAGCCTCTATGTCTATTTGTGCTGCGTCAAGGAAAACACTTAAAGCATGACTTCAGCTAGTTAGCCAGTGGCAATAAACACATCTTAGAATATGAATTCATCTTAGGCCTATCCATTGACAGATGTCTTTTGTTGTGAAGAATCATTGCAGACCACCAAGGCACGATGATTTTTACTTTAATGCAAGGGTATAACGTCTTTGCGCTTAATTTATGCACGTTTTATTTTGCTTTTCGTACCGTTGTGTCTCACTGTAGATAGCGTGATTTGCGTTCGTTATTGGGGTCTTTACGAGTTATATTATGCTTGTAGTGTTGTTCTTTGATTGTTCTATTGCCTTACATCAACTTACAGAAATATAATACGTGATTTGACATCTAATATAATCGTAGATTTTATCTTAAGTATACCAGACTGCTTGAACCACGACATGTCATTTCATACGGAAATGTCTGATTTTATCCAAATCAAATATGTTATGCCAGAGACATGGAATTTTGTTCGGAAGCTGTTTTGCAAATGCTTCTTAGAGGACNCACTGTAGATAGCGTGATTTGCGTTCGTTATTGGGGTCTTTACGAGTTATATTATGCTTGTAGTGTTGTTCTTTGATTGTTCTATTGCCTTACATCAACTTACAGAAATATAATACGTGATTTGACATCTAATATAATCGTAGATTTTATCTTAAGTATACCAGACTGCTTGAACCACGACATGTCATTTCATACGGAAATGTCGATTTTATCCAAATCAAATATGTTGCACCAGAGACATGGACATTTTGTTCGGAAGCTGTTTTGCAAATGCTTCTTAGAGGACTAGCGAGGTTGATCAAATGTTGCCAAGTTTTCAGCTCAAATGCAATGACTGCAGGCATGATGATCGTTCAGGGAGGCAAAAAGATGGCAAATAGTCCCTTGTGCGTGGAGATATTTTCATATTTTCTTGCCAGATTGATCCTGCAAGTGGCATCATTTCGTGACTAAATGCTGGCAAAATTTGGCCGCATTTGACCATCTCTTTTCGAGTTCTTCAAAAACCAGCTTCCATGGAAAGTCTTAGATAACTCTGGAACAGTAAATGATCGATTTTATTGATATCATAGCTAAGCTAGCCTCAGGAAATAAGATGACAGACCGTGTGTTGAATTTGGTGAATGATGCATGCTTGCAATATTCGTGAAACGCCCGTACTCACCCGGTTTAAGGGCTATTTTCGACGGTCAAGTCCTTTTCTTGAATGTTTATTTCGGGCTATAAGCGAATTTAAATTTAGGAAAATGACCTGGCTGCTATTTTTTTGACTGAGAGAAGCTATTTCAATGAAATTGGCTATTGAAGTTTTGTCAGCTTTTGTGGAGTCCGCACCTTTCACTCAACGCAACGTAACGCAACGGATCTTGTTCTTGCCATCTTTTGTTTTAAAGCATATTTAATCGACAGAAGAATACCTTCACTGTCGTTGCTATATACAGTGAAGCTCCACCGTCAATTAAAGGGGCCTTTGCAACTGGCATTCTTTGCAAATATCCAGCCTTTTGTGGTCTCTTTGTTGTTGCCATTTTCAGGTCCATGAAAATGGACGTCAACAATGACATGGCACTTGCAAGGTATGCTGGTTGCCAATGCCTCCTTAATTTCTTTCAAAAATTCAGGGTCTGAGTTTCTTATAATGTGGTTTCTTAAAGGTGGGTCTTTGTTGTAGTTGTTTTAAAGCATCTAAAAGAGAGCGTGTTTCTCATAAATTAATGGGCAATGTAGCATTAAGCTGTGACTTTTGAAATCTTAGTACCTCCGGCCAGGCATGGCAATCACTACAGCTGACTAGATGTTACGCTGTACAGACTAGACTTGCATTTCGAAGAAGACTACAACGGAAGGGCAGCACGTTCCCATTATTATGACACCCCTCAGTAACGACCCCGCTGAAACATTGCCCCGCCAAGGTAGAAGGATGACCCGCCAAGAAAATTTGCTTCCCCGTTAAGTTTGAGTTACACTTTCCCCGCCGTCATTTCTGTTGGCTCCCCGGTGAAATTTTTGTTTCTCCGTCAGAAATTATACAAGTTTCATCATAGATAATAGCCGAAAATTCCCTTTCCCCGCCATGATATTTCTAATCCCCGTTGAAAATGTTTAATTTCATAATTTCCCCGCTGTATTTTTAATGTCCGGCGGGGTCGTTACTGGGGGGTGTATTATGCTATGGGAGAATTCCACCCACTGGTATGTCAACTGAACCCAGCCTTGCCCCTTGATCTATGACTTGCCCGTTGACCTATGCTTCTGATGCTTCCAAACACTGTATTTTAGCTTTAGTTCACGTTGTTGATTTGATTAATGCATGGTAATACCTGATGAGTTTTCAACTGTATACTGGTTTATACGCTTGAAATTGAAAGTACTAGTTATGAATCTTGCATTGCTGAATTTTCGTGCTTAATACATGACGATACATTCTACTGTAAGAGCTGTGTAGGATGGCTGAAATAGAACCCTATACAGTACAGATCATTGTAGAGCTTTCCCATTATTGCTATAGGGTTTAATTTGACCTCGTAAAATTCTGGATAAATTTCCAATAATGCTTTGATATGCATATAGATCACGACCTTCCCTGAGTAACTGGATGCAGATTGCAGTGGCGGGTTTTGGGGGAGAATTGGGTGGGTCAATTGCCCTTCTTTAAGAAGAAAACTGTGCCTGGCGTCCCGTTTTGGCATTAAGCGTGCCCCTAATCGTGGAACTATTGTACCTTTTTATTCTCCTTCAGATAGAATGTTGGAAAAACTTGCGATTTAGGCATTATTTAGTAAGAAAATGAATACTTTATTAACCCCCCCCCCCCTTAAGCTTTAGCTGGGTTCGCCACTGACTGGGTGCTATCGGTGGTTGGCAGTACTTTTTCAGTGACAGCTATAAATCATGTAGGAATTAAAGGAAATAGGAAAAAGCTAGGCAGCATCTGGCGTTGCCGTCATGGTTGTTTGAAGTCCTTTTTCACACTCGAAATGTTATCGCAAAACTTGATCTTGCCTTTGATGTATCACATGAAAAGAACATTTTAACATTACTCGAATTTTCGAATTTCTGTGATTTTCAAACCCCGAAATATTGTTTTAGTCACTTGCCACTTGTTTCCATCTTGGTGCAGGGAGTAGCTAGGCTCACTCTTTCCTAGAATGGGTTCTTGTGAGAATTACGTTTTTAATTTTGGAAATAAATGAAAGGGTCCAGCGTCCCTTGTTCATGTAACACTCCTTGATACAATGCCGTGCTGTTGATAGAATGTTATGATTGTAATTAGAGTGACAATGAGGCTGGTATACGTTAGTTGTGTTTGATCGTTATAAACTACCATTCCGAAAAGGTCAATAGGCCGAATACTGTCGTGTGTCGCCCAGCATAGGCGTTTGATCCGCAAAAGAGCTGGTGTAAATGGCTGTTGATGCTGTCTTTGCACTGACTGGCTTGAAAGAAACTTAAGCTGTTTTGCTATGGTTCTACCGGTGGGCTTTTCTGAAATCTTCGATATTTTCAGAAATTAGAGTGTTTATTCCTTTTTAAGAATTTAAGGAGAGTTTTCAGAAAATTAAAACCAGGGTAATTTCTAAACTTTCGAGGAAACATTGGATGATTGTCAAGAAAACCACTGCTTATGAATGTCTACAATATGCTAATCAAGTACAAATCGTTCACTCCTCTGATTTGCGATTTTGAAATTTTATGCCGTCACATCCACAAACGAGTTGAAATATAAGATGAGCTTTAATCTAAAAAATATAAAGGATTTCAATAAAGTCCAACTGTAGAGTTGTATCAAAGTATAGAGTTTCAAGCCATTCACAAGAAAGACCTAATCGGGACCGTTTACACCAGCCTATCTAAAGATTCGACGCCAGTGATATGTTGCAATAGTTCATCTGCTGCTTTCGATAAAGTAATAGATGTATTTCTGGTAGTGCCGGTTATGGTATTCTTGAGGCTAATTTCCATTCATTTAACGCAGTTGTGCGATTTAGGACACTCTACATTTTAGCGATCGTCTTTTGATATCATTAATTTCCATTCTTACTGGGTGATGTCGATTGCATTTAGTCGCAATGCAATTTGTCGAAACCGAGGTATCGCTGGCTATCGATCACAGAGCTGCAGCAGTTGTCTCAAATCACGCGTTTTGGGCAATTGGTCCGATTGAAACGCAGGCGCCTATATTTTGGCGATTGCTAAAGTCGATTGGCAAAGATTGCTCGTTAAATAGAAATCCAGCTTAACCACCTTAAAGAGCCATTGTCACGTAGGGTCCCTTGCGGGCGCGCTGCAATAGGCGATTTCGCTAAAGATGGCGGCGAGGAATCTTTTACCAAGATGCATTGCGTTCTAATTAAGATTCTTTAACGATTCTATAGGAATTCGATCAAAGAACACAATGCATCTTGGTAAAAAATTCCTCGCCGCCATCTTTAGCGCAATCGTCTATTGCAAACTGTCCGAAAATCTAATTTGTTCCAGGTGGAAACTAGACTTATGACATTTCGTCCCTTGTTTCCCTGCGTTCTTTGATTTGCAGATATCACTTGCTCAATAAGGGACTCATTTCATTACTCTTATAAAGTGGGACCCCTGTTTTGCAGCCTCGGTCTCATCATGATTCTAGGATTTGCGTTTGTTTTTGCGAAATTTCTACCTGCCCAACCTGCCCTCATCTGATCTGTCTTGCTGTGTGGTGAAGTAGGACGTGGCTGTGGCACCGACGCCCGTTATTTTATTTCAGCAGATATTGGATCCACACCATATTGGCCTAAAGTGGCTACACTTTATAAGAGTAATGAAATGAGTCCCTTATTGAGCAAGTGATATCTGCAAATCAAAGAACGCAGGGAAACAAGGGACGAAATGCCATAAGTCTAGGTGGAAACCACACTGCTGCAATTGTTAAACTGATGGAAAGTGTTTGCTTTAATTGAACTGTTCTATCCCTTCAACCAGACCCTGCTTCAACCACTGCAGGGTGGATGTGTGGATCTGTAGTTTCCGTTTTCGCCAAATTGATTTGCACGACACTCAGAACTTGTAGCGTGCTCGCAAAGGAACCTGGGTATTTGATGGCTCTTTAAATCAAGCAAGGCATTGGCCAGTTCACATGAGGCATTAGTACAAATCCTGCAGGTTAGGTGTTTGGCTGAAAATGATACTGCCAACAGACTACACATACTGAATGTCTCCATGACTATGGTGTTTCTTAAGATTCTGGCCAAGATTCTTTCAATTGGTCGTATAACTCTAGAGAAAAGTAGTGGTCGTTATCACATGTGCTTCGTCTTGACGGAATCCTACATGAGCGTGATATGCGACATTATTCCATCTAGTGATGATATGCGGCAGTATTATGGTGCATATACGACAGTATTCAGCCAATTGATCCTGTTCGTTCATGCATTATCTTGACTGATTTTTCGTTCATTTTAAAGAATTTAGATTGTTCAAGCTTTGAACTGTGATGAAATAATAAAAAGCTTACTAGTGTCATTAAATTACTTTCAAGAACTTATTTTGTAGTGTAAGGAAGAAAAATGAGTTAAAATGCAATCAGTCCGTCAGTCAGTTAATCACAACCATAGTGATTTACTCGACATATGCAAATTTGATTGATTGCAAAAACGCGTTGGAGGATGGATACGCAGACATTCGTATTCTGTATTAAATGTGATCATGAACGAATATTCTCTTGTTTTTATGTCTCCGTCTCATTGTTATGATTTCCCGGTGTTTATTGTGTCAGAAAGTTACGTGGTGGTGTTAAACACCAGCACAGACAGATATATAACATCTCGTCAGTTGAGGAATTTTAGTGAAGAGACTTTCCGCTCAGATCTCTCCGAGGTAGATTGGGAGGCTTGTAGGTAATAATGCTCAAGACATTGATGATGCAGTACGCAAGTGGACCCAAATTTTTGCGCCCCATTCTAGAAAAGGATGCTCGTACTTTAAGAAGACGCGTGTCGGATAGATATACGCCTTGGCTGAATGCTGATTATTTCAAATTGGCTAAAACGAGGGATAAATTAAAGCTCAAGCTGTAAAAAGCAACTCAAAATTGTTGATGGAATCCTCCAAGCAAATTTGTAACAGGTGGAATAACTTGAACATTTCTCTGAAAAAATCACACTGGTTCAAGGTGACCTCAAGAAAACTTGGAAAACCATTAACCAGGTTATCAGTATTAAAAAGTCTTAACAGCCAAACAGTTTAGGGGCAACAAAGCAATTGCATCATGAATGAATATGTACTTTCTGCAGAACTGGAAATATTTAGCCTGTGTTCCAGACCACTTTGCAAGGAAAGTGGTCTGTGTAACGGAGCGCTAATCCTTGTTCTGAAATTTTCTTGAAAATCTGAAGAAAAATTAGTATATGCAACTAATAATTCGCATAATTACTTTTTGCTTTGTTATCAGAAAGAAAAGCTCGTCTCGTGCAAAAACTCACATTACTATACAAAGAATAAGAGATTTGAATCACTGCTAATCCTACTGACTTTTAACGACCGAACAAAGTGATAACGATCAGCCCTCGTTTGTTTCAAACAAATATATTCACAAAGACATCCGTGGTGTTGATCAATTACTTCATTGCAGCCAATCAGATGTGTGAAAGAATGCCCTTAATTATTTCGCAATTCAATTCATCCTCTGAACACGGATTAGCGCTTCGTTACACAGACCACTTTCCTTTCCAAGTGGTCTGGAACACAGGCTAGAAATATTAAGCTCAGCGAGAAAACTCCCAAAAAGAGCTAATTCACTCGTCTGATCTGCACACAGGCCCGTTCAAAATACCCGTTCAAATAACTCCATCGTTAAGTTTCTCTTTCTGCCATCATAACATAAATTATCATCAATTAAAATTATCGTCAATTATTTTCATAAATTATCATAAGTGGTCTCTCCTTCCTTGGACCTAAAATCTGGAACAGTCTATACTCTGACCTAAAATCTGCCAAGAACGTGAACAGTTTTAAACATAAGATCAAGGACAAATTCTTAAAATGAAGAAACCTAAAATTCCAGAAACTACAAAGATTTGACACAAAAACAAGAAATTTTTGTTTCTCAATGACACCTCTGGAGGGACCATTATGGAAACAATTGTCTTTTAATGCTATCCCTGCCATTTTAACCTGGGGGCGTTTTGAAATTTGATTTTAACCTTTATATCCATATATCGTACACATGTAATTATATATCTCTTTTTTCCTTCCAAATATTTTATGATAGACTTGATTTTTAATTTTGATGGCAAATTTTACGTACATACATACATACATACATACATACATACATAAATACATCAACCTTGAACAAAATGAAAACATCACGCCACGTTCAGGCCAAGATAGCATTGCGAGCTTTTATTTGAAGATTGCTTCGCCAGTTGTCGGTGTGTCCTTATATTATCTTTTCAATAAATCGTTGTTTATTACGGGAAAGTTTCCGGAGGGCTGGAAAATGGCGCGTATTGCACCCATCTTCAAGAGTGGCGTAAGGGATGACAGATCGAACTATGGGCCAATATATCGGGGTGTCTTGATAAGTTTTGTGGTACGAGGAAGAGCTACTTTAGGAGTGCTTTTTTCAAAATGTCACAGAATGGTGGTTATCTTTTTCACAGTTTTCAGACATTTCACGTCATAATTATAATGGGTATCCTTTTCAGAGATTTTATGGGTCCTATTCTGGAGACACTTTTGCATATGTATAGGAATGACAGGAAATGTTTTACAATTTCCGGAATTATGGCCCAGATATTCATTAGATTTGCGGAATGGTGGCCCTATTTCTTTAAATGTTATGTCAATTTTGTTATACACATTTGCGCATGCGCTTCTGAATTGACAAATTGTAACCATTAATCTGAGGAATATGTGATCAGATCAAAGGAGAAGATGAAATCTGGAAAAATTGTAAATACACTCTTTAGTATAAGAACAATTGAAAATGTAAACAAATAGAAAAATACCTGGAGAAGTTGAATTTAAAGCAATGGTAACAAACGAGATGGCTTGGCAGTTTGAACACAATGAAAAAATAGCTCAAAATAGACATATTTGGAAATTAATAGTATATTTGGAAATTAATAGTGTACCGCGCAATGTCTTTATAGGCGGAAAGCGTAAATGGTGTGAAGATGATGACCAATAATCGTGACCGCAAGCTTTCCATCAATCACTGGAGAGTGATCTCTGCCCAAACATGCGCTACCAGATGCAGCCGCAAAACTTCCACCAAATAAGTGAAAGAGGTCTCTGTTCACCCAATCGCACCCGTAAGGCTTCCATCAGTTCTGTGAACGGCAACCCTCATTTTTTTTAAAAAAGTTATCGCTTCTCGGCCTTTTGGCTAAGATCAAGTGTTGCTCCGAGAAGAAGTGACCCCTTGCGGTTACTGGATCTAGCTTAAGCCTCTCTCTCAAGTGCGTGTGATCTCTGTGAGCCTGTTGGCACAACGAGCTGGCTGTGCCAGACGCTCAATGCAACAGGTACTCACAGAGATCTTTGTTGGTTGACTTCTCAATTATGGCGGAGAAGTCAAATGTGGAGACCGTAATACCTGACAGTGACGTCAGTAGTGAAGTAAGCAGCGAAGTCGAAAGAGAGGAATTGAAAAAACATCAAAAAGCCATGCATATCGAAAGAAGTATAACAAAGGAAAGAGAAGTATTTGAGCAGCAATTCATATCCGTAAGAGCACAGAAAATAAAAGATTTGCAATCACTCGCCGATCAGTATAGCCAGGATCTATTTAAAGCTCCAGGCACAAGAGTAGATGCTAGGGCAGCACCGCCCGAAGTAAGAATGAGAGATCAGCCCACGGCTGATAATACAGTTGCCAACCAAGCCCGTAATGATCCCACAACGACTGCGCACAACATGTCATTCGCCCAGGTTGCGGCAAGACCAAAAGAAAAGACGTTTAACCTGATCTTTGGTCTGCAACAGCCGGTCCGAAGTGCCAAGGCAGACAAAAGGAAAAGACCTAGGACTGTTGAATGTCACACGACTGAAAGAGACATTTTGCAGTCCGATATACTTGGGAAACTAAGGAAAAAAGGCCTCCATCCAAGTTGCATCCAGAAACTTGGTGCCAATGACTTTAACATTACCTTTTCCACGCTGGCAGAAACGAGACAATTCTCTGAAGACACAGAATTGATCAATTACAATTGGGGAGAAGACTTCTCCCTCCATCATCATAGTTACAGAAGAAGAAAGAAGACAACATTTGTATCCATATTCCGGGCTCCGGTGGAGATGAAGCTCACGGTGATCGACAGAATCTGTGCGAGTTATGGAAGAGTGGTAGAGTCCCGAAGGCAGAAAATTGCCGGTACTGACACCTTTAATGGAATTATCACTGTCATCATGGAACTGGCAAGGCCAATGCCGAACTTTATTACGATGGGGGCATACAATCTCTTTGTCCTCCACAATAGCCAGCCACCAACATGCCGCAAATGTGATTCACAAGACC
This sequence comes from Aurelia aurita complex sp. Pacific, assembly GCA_004194395.1. Lineage (NCBI taxonomy): Eukaryota > Metazoa > Cnidaria > Scyphozoa > Semaeostomeae > Ulmaridae > Aurelia > Aurelia aurita complex sp. Pacific. Next base: position 82,496 of record REGL01000532.1, on the reverse strand, counting down.
ATAAAGCAGCAGAATGTAATGTCAAAAAATGTTATAATTGTGGTGAACCTGGGCACATTCGCAATGAATGCAACAAAGAGCCAAAATGCCCCGCATGTCTCCAAACGGGCCATTCCCTGAGGCGCTGCCCTGACGACGACACCTGGGAACAAGAAGAAGATTACAGTGATTCGGAAGCTGAACCAGAGATCGACCCAGGCCCACCTGTTACCACACAGGCCAGCAACAGCACCCTGAACATGATAATGGATCAGCAGGAAGATAAACAAATGGCAGAAGGTGATCACCAAGAGACAGCAAGCGAAGAAACATATCTCACACCGTCAGAACCATCGCTCGTTATTGATACAGACCGGTCCAGCTTGACGGATACGGATCATCCCGTCAACTATGATGCAGACAACGACGAAGGCACTGCTGAAGGTAAGAAAAAGAAGCAAGCTAAGAAACGCGAAAGAAAATCTGAATCAGATGACACGATAAAAGGAACCAGGAAGGAAAAACGACCTGAAAGGCGCAAGAAATCAAAAAAACTTTCTCAAAACGATAAAACAGACGCAAACAACGGTAAGGATGGGTTTGACCTCACATAGAGTATTTAGATTTTTGTTGGAATACCTCCCTTAATGCTAAATCATGGCAATTGGAGTCCTAAGTATCAACGTTCACGGGATACGGGACTCTGTTAAAAAACAAAACTTAATCTTCTGGCTCTCCCAGCAGCCGTATGAAGTTATTTTCCTTCAGGAAACTTTCCTGTACAAAGAAGATGATGTCCAGGAATTTAAACGGCTCTGGAATGGAAAAGCTTATTTTTCTTTTGGAAGCTTTCATAGTAGAGGAGTAGGCATCTTGTTCAAAAACTCTTTCAAAGGAACAGTAACGAATGCCTATCATGACAACGATGGTCGTTGGGTGAATGTTATTATTTCTCTAAACGGATCTAAAATGCAATTGATGAACATTTATGCTCCATGCCCTGTGGGAGAGCGAGCTGAATTCTTTCAGACATTGCCAGTTAGTATTTGGGGAGGTATTCCAACAGTCGTAGGTGGAGATTTTAACACGGTCGAAGATCTCTATTTAGACAAATGTGGCGGTGATAGTCAACCTGGAGCAACTGCGGTACAAGCCCTCAAGGACCTTGCTAAAATGTTCGGTCTTGTAGACATTTTTAGATCTCTTCATCCATCAGCACGTATCTTTACGTGGACAAACTTTAAAGTTTCTTCCCGTTTAGATAAGTTTTACGTCTCCAAAGAAATTTCTGAGGCTGCTTTATTGAAAGCAGATATAATAATATACCCTTTTTCAGACCACGATGCACCCGTCTTGTCTTTTGAGCCTCCTTTTTCCCCCAGCAGAGGCAAAGGAGTCTGGAAATTTAACACCAGACTCCTAGAAGTTCCAGAGTTTACAGAGAAAATGAAACAGTTTCTTGAACACTGGAAATCTCGGAAAATTGATTTTACTAGGAAACTTGATGCCTGGTGGGATATTGGAAAAAGGAAGATCAGAAGAATGTGTCAAGAGTTTTCGTTAAAAGAGGCCAAAAAGAGGAAAAAAGAAAGGAGGGATATCGAAACTAAAATTAGGGCATTCTCCATTTCAGCAGACGAGGATGATAGAAATCAAATAGTACTGTTACGAAAAAAGCTTGAAACCTTGGACCTTATCGAAATCAATGGCGCTCGCATAAGGGCAAAAGAATTGCATTTTTCATGCAACGAAAAATCATCACATTATTTTTACAGCTTAGAAAATAGAAGGCAGTCGAAAAAGGTCATTACTGTTCTAAGAAAGGATGATGGAGATAAGGTTCAAGGGAATCAAGCTGTACTTGACCACATTGCAACATTTTATGAGTCCCTGTACACCGCTGAGAACACTGATCCAGTCAAGCAATCGATACTTTTAGAAACAATCGATAAAAGCGTTCCTGACAGCAGGAAAAATGACCTTGAAGAACCTCTGTCTCCAGACGAATGCAAGGCCGCCCTTGACCTTATGAAACAAGATAAGTCGCCTGGCTCGGACGGGCTACCTGCAGAATTTTATAAGTTTTTCTGGGACACTATAGGAGAGGATCTCGTGGAAGTACTTAACTTTTGCTTCAGTAAGGGGCTTTTGACTGAGTCAATGCGACTTGCTATTTTAAGTTTAATCTATAAAAAGAATGACATAGAATTAATTAAGAACTGGCGTCCCATTTCCCTCTTGAATGTAGATTATAAAATTGGTTCCAAAGCATTTGCTACAAGGCTTAAAACAGTTCTTCCACATATCATTAGTTCTGATCAGACTTGTTCTGTCCCTGGCAGATCTATATTTGATAACCTCATGCTTATACGTGACACATTTGATTACTGTGAAATGAAGAAACTCCCCTTAGCCATTGTCAAAATAGACCAAGAGAAAGCTTTCGACAGGGTCAACTGGCAATTTCTTGAGAAAGTGCTATCCAAAATGAATTTTGGACCCAATTTCATCCGCTGTATACAGACCATGTACACTGCTGTTTCTTGTAAAATCTCTAACAATGGCCATCTGTCACGAAGTATTACTCTCGAGAGGGGTGTAAGACAAGGGTGTCCCCTTTCCCCCCTTTTATACTGTATAGTCGCAGAGACGTTGGGAAATCTTATCCGGAATAATATTATGATTGATGGACTAAGAATTCCGGGTTGTACCCGCGAAATCAAGATATCCCAATATGCAGACGACACCACACTTTTCCTCAAAAATGATTATTCGGTTGATCAGGCACTGCTGTCCATACACGACTATGAGCGTGGATCTGGCTCGAAAGTCAATTATGACAGAGGAAAATCATGTGGCAAATGGTTGTACAAGCCAGACTCTTCTTCTATTTGGGCGAATGCAAACCTTAATTGGACCGTTGGTCCATTAGAAATATTAGGCGTGCTTTTTGGCAGCAAAGAAGCTATTGAAGATACGTGGATGAAAAGGGTAGAAAAGCTTACAAACCGACTAGACGCTTGGAGCCATAGATCTCTCTCTTTAAAGGGTAAAATCTTGATTGTTAATACAATAGCACTTTCTGGTCTTGTCTATGCAGGAACAATTTTTGGCCTGCCAGAAAACATACGGAAACAAATTGACCGGGCAATTTTTCAATTTATTTGGTCAAACAAAAATGAGCTCGTTTCCCGTAAAGCATGCCTCCAACCAATTGAGAGAGGCGGTTTAGGTGTAGTTGACATACGCACGAAAATCAAAGCTTTGCATTTAAAATATGTTGGTTGCTTGTGTGATCAAAGCTATGTAGCACCATGGGTCTACTTCGCTAGATACTTTATCGGAGTTCAATTAGTGAAGTACGCTCCTGGTTCATCTTTCCTACGTTCCAATAACAATCCCCATGCTCTAACCCCTTCGGAGTTTTATAGACGTTTGCTGTCACATGTGAATGAGTACAAAGATTATTTTCTTAAAATTACCCATCCTGATCGAACGACAAAGGCCATCTATAGTACACTTCTGGGCCACCAATTTGATAAGCCATTGTGTGAATATACTTGGCAACTATGTCTTGGAAAACAACATGATTGGAAGATACCGTGGCTTAACTCTCGTCTCGGTGTCTCTATCGGATTTGAAAACGATGTCATTTGGAAAATTTATCACCGGGTTCTTAAGACAGCCTCTTACGTGAAATCGTGGGGCCTTCGAGTCTCTGATAGCTGCGACATTTGTGCGGTACCTGAGGATATTGAACACGTCTTTCTGCACTGTCCCGTATCCTTGAAGGTATGGGAATTTATCAATACATATATAGTCAACCTTCTTGGAACTTTTGAAGTAAGTTGTCAGTTCCTGTTCTTCTTTGAATTCCCTCGCTCTAAGAATAGAAATGCTAAAAAGTTGAGTACGTATCTTCTAAAACTGTGTATCTACCAGATCTGGCTCCACAGATGTGAGAGACGCTTCGAAAGAATACCTGCAAGGTCGGAATCTGTAATTTCGGCCATACGGGCAGAGATAAAGGAAAGGATAAAGCTAGTTTTCCATGCAAAGGGAGAGCTACAAAAACAGTTCCCACTTTGGGAGTATGGGGAAGTTTTATGTAAAAACGTAAACGGTAAACTACTTTTAAAGGTTTGATACTTAATTGATTCAGATATTTTAGTTTAATGGACATTTATTCTGGACTCTTGAGTTTGTTGACGTATATATCGATTGTATCCATAGTTTAGATTATGTTTAGTTAGATTATATTAGATTTAGAAAGAGGCCAGTACACAAAAGGGGCACTGGTTATCTTTGTTTTCTTTTGATATTGTAA
>REGL01000532.1:44301-69300 GCA_004194395.1 Aurelia aurita complex sp. Pacific | reverse complement strand
TTTTTTTTTTTTTTTTTTTTTTTTTTTTTTTTTTTTTTTTTTTCCTTAATCGGTACTAATTCTGAAAATTATAGACCTGGTAGACGCAGAATTTGTCTTTGCCTCCGAAATTCTCAAACCTGAGTAGGCTTGGTATGTTGTTTGTTTGTTTGTTTCTTTCTTCATACTCTATCCAGTGGCCAAAGTCTGCGCGCAGGCTAGAGACCTTGCTACTTCGATCAAACCTCAATTCTTTTCAAGATTCAAGACAGCGGGCTTCGTATCATATCACAAAGTACAAAAATTACCTTGTGTCGCTTGGGTTGTTCCTCTCTCTTTGATGATTGGTTTCTTTCCGAGATTTTGGATGGCAGATTTCTTTGCTGCACTGATATCCGCAGTAACACGAGTTATCATTATTCTAAAAAAGAACAAATTTATCATTTTAATCTTCATAATTCACAAGACAGGCAGTAATTGATCCTTGGAATATTATTAATTGTACTCGAAGTAACAAAATGAAAATCACGCGGGACGAAACATCTGGTACAGTGTAAGCAGAGTTTAAGATAACTTAAGGTTACTGTACCCCTTCAGTGACCACTCGTGGGGTTTTCTCTCTTGATTATCACACCCGCGACACAACACGTATAAACTATACATCATTCGATTCGCCATTAAATGGGGAGCATTTATAAGCCAAAAAGACTACAAATATCCAAAAATTATGCGTTATACACCTGAAAACGCGAAAATTGGACCTTCCCTCTTCTAGAACCTGCCTGTCCCCCAGATACGTTTCAAATAAATTTCAATGAGATTTTTGCAATCTCAACACATTAATAAACGTGTCTCAAATTTCCTTTGCGTGCCTTAGCTTCAGAATAATCAACAAAACAATTTTGCTCCTCGCCCCCTGGCCTCGTGTTGAGATTCATTCAAATGTTAAATTTGGGCCATTTTTCACAAAAATGAGACACGCTTTGGTCCCCTATGCTTTTTCTGTCTGTCTGCCAAATTTCAGCCAAATACGTCAAGCCGTTGGGTACAGGGAGCTGTATGAACACCCATTGGTTGCTGAAAATTTGATTTTGAGAAGTGCTGAAATAGTTTCTTAGTGTATAACTCGACTGTTGTAAATGATTAACATTAATCTGGCCACAAGAGTAAACAGAGTAATCCTTTATGTATTTAGCGGAGAGTTTACAATGACATATTTGGTATTACAACCGCAAAATCCATTCAACTGGAAATCAAAGGCACTTGAAACCTTTAACCTTTAGTTCTCAAATTTTCCTCGTAACAGTAAATAGCATGTTCCTAGCTGGAAAGATCTCGCTTTAAATTGCTTATAATTCGCTGAAAAATAAAGTAAAATTCTTCGAATTTTTTAGAAATTGTAGATAGATGTGTGTGCTATCCAATGATCTAAAAATCCAAAAATTGATCGGGTAAAAAATTTTATCATCCTGAAGGGGTACAGTGACCTTAAGATAAAATAGATAAGATATTCAAGATGGTCTGCTTACCTTCCTTGGAATCTGTGTTTTAGGTAATCGAACAAAGCTTTCTGCATCATGTCTGTGACCTGCAAATATTGAAATGATTTAAATGTTAATAGGCAGCGTCGAGGCGAAAGGGAGAATAATTATGCGTCTCCAAAAGGTCTACCTTTTGAAAGGTCTACCATTGAGGAAAACAAGCAATGGGCAAAAAGGCATATCTTTTCGTGAATCTAAATTATGGAATTAGCTTGACTACGACGTAAAACAGGCACCCTTCATTGCCACTTTCAAACAAAGATTAAAAGAAAATTAGTGAGAAATTCTGTTTTCTAATTTTTGTATTCAGTTTTTCATATTAATTTGTGTTTTATTGATTGTTTGCCCCGGTCCCTTGGCAAGCAGTCCTTTAGAACTGACGAGGATACCGTGCCTAAAAAGGTAAAAATATAAAAACAATTAAACAGAAAGGCTGCAAAAACCATTGACTTGTTTTTAGGGTTTATAATGCTTTAAACAACGGTCAGTGTTGATGTGAATATATCTTTCTAGTCAATTCATAACATAATAATAAATAGAATTTCTAAAAATCATAAATTCTTCAAATCTCAAAAAGTTTTAAAGTCATGGGATCAATTTTTGCTTGCCTTTACATTAACATTCATCCTAGATTTTCCTATGCAAAGGTTCCCTTTCATGTATTTCTGACGTAACCTTGCAGTAAAAAATGAAACAATTGTACTACACGATGAGAGGGAACGTCGTCATGGGAGAGTACTCGGTGTCCCAAAAAAATGTATACGAATTTGGTTGACTCTAGCGCTGTGCATTTAGCGTTAATCAATGGCTAATCACTCCCAAAATGTTTCTCGGTAGTTAACTCGAACGTAGGTGCCTGGTTTTTTGGTATTGATGCCTTGAGAGAAGAAATATCAATCTTGAAAGCTCAAATTTGCCTCTTCCTGCAAACCAGAGCTTTAACCTTTTTGCCTAAGCAAATTCTTAAGGCACAGCGTATAAATCAATGAGAACCTTCCTGAAATTTGAACANCCCCACTTCTACTACGGACGTTAGCACTGCAGTAAATCCCCGCATATAAGAACCTACTTTTTGAAATCCAGGCTGAAACAGGTTCTTATTTTAAAGGTACCAAGAGCAATTTCAAGGTATAAAGGTTCTTATTTGAAGAGTGCGCTTTAGGATCTTCACCAAAGATTTCCAGCCCTGTTATTTGTTTTGGTAAAGTAATTATGTACCAAATACCCAATTCTAAGCTTACAAACAGCAGGGGAGGAGATTCAAACTTTAACAGCCAACTGGGACAAAAATTAACTTAATAATGACGATCCAAAATCAACTTTGCTACCACTGCAAAAAGAAAATATTTTTCATCAAACTGAAACAGGTTCTTAATTATGGGGTGCATAATTCAGGAAAACAGCATCTAGGTTCTTATTTTTGTAGGTTCTTATATGCGGGGATTTACTGTATTGTGTGATAAGAAAGGGCTATCAGCAGTTTGTCAGCAAAAATTCAGCACAGCGTTAATGTTAATGTTAATGTACTTATGCTCAATACCTTGAATTTCTAAATGCATAATCGGGAATTACAGCCAGATGATAAATTTAAAATACGACGATACAGAAGAAAAAAAAGACGAACGGTTTCATTTTAACCCCCTTTTACCCATTTTCATGATTAAATAGGATGTAGAAAATGAAATATCAGAATGTTTTGGTATGACACTCAATCTCATGCCATCCTCAGCCAGAGAATCGAAAAATAAACATGCTGATTTTATGGCAATGATTAATTTCTATAGCACTGATTAATTTCTATAGCACTGATTAATTTCTATAGCACTGATTCTCTAGCTGAGGCTAGCACGAGTTTTACTGCATAAACGTTCTGATAATTGGTATTTTTGTCTTATTTAAACATGTCTTGGTAATTAACCGGTTACGCCCTAACTTGATTATGTCTTACTTGCAACTGGGTTTGTCACAAAATTGGACTTGTGAACATTTACCAGCCGAGCCACAAAAAGTTCCCACTTTTGTAAATTCAAAGCACCAAAAGTACTTGATGGATTGAAATGAAACGAATTCTGATTGATAGCCAAGAGATTGATGTATCTTATAATTTTGTCTGGTATTATTATGAGCAGTCAAAATATGGGTGAATTTATGAGAATTCCAACTTCAGTATTTGTTTGAAAATCTATTTCTCAGAAATCCCGAAAGAAGTGCGTCTTGTAAGAGATTCCTTATGATTTGATCAAGTCTTTTAGGCCAATTTTCAGGCATTTTGTAACCAAGAAATTTTAGTGAAGTTGAATTTACCTGTATTTTCGGTGCTGATAGAAACACGAGAAAAATTAGTAAAATACTTCGGTCTTTCGGCTTTTAACTAGATTATAAATCAGCCAAATCCGTCGAGTACACTTGATGCTACGAATCTTCGAAAGTGGGAACCTTTTTCTGGCTCACCCAGTAGATTTGGATTAGTCAGTTAATACAAATATTATAATATGATTCTTTAATATCATTGGCTCAGTCTTTCATCGTATCAACTTGGGGGACTAAATGAAACCGTCTGTCGTTGCTATCAAATCCCTGAATTAATGTCTTACCTTTGGTGAAGCAATCTTGATATAAACTATAATAGGTGCCAATGATGTTTTCGTGACTTGAGTTGGATAATTAACTGTGTAGGCATCAAGGACAACCAATTGAAGATTTCTACACATTTCAAATATCTTTTCGATTTCTTGGTTGACTTCTGCAGGAATAAAGAAAAATAATTAACGATCAAGTAAATTAGAGTAGTGTGTTACAATTGTTGTTGGAGAATAGTAATGCACCTTCATTACGCGATCTTCCGGGCAGAGAACACAGTAAAGAATATGACTGGTTGAGGAGCTGGGTACACAAAAATTGAGTGTATGTTTAATCGGTATTAATTCTGAAAATGGTAGACCTGGTATACTCAGAATTTGTCTTTGCCTCTGAAATTCTCAAAACTGAGTAGGTTTAGTAGGTTGTTACTTTCTTTCCTTCTTTCTTTCCCATTCTTCCCATTGACCAAAGTCTACTCGCAGCCTAGAAACCTTGCTTTGCGAGCAAACCTCAATCCCTTCAAGATTCAAGATAGCAGGGTTCGTATCATATCACAAAGTACAAAAATTACCTTGTGTCGCTTGGGTTGTTCCTCTCTCTTTGATGATTGGTTTCTTTCCGAAATTTTGGATGGCAGATTTCTTTGCTGCACTGATATCCGCAGTAACACGAGTTATCATTATTCTGCAAGAGAACAAAGTTATCATTTTTAATCATCGTAATTCACAAGAGGCACTAATTGACCCTTGGAACTAATTAATAGCCGTTGGGTCTAAACACATTAATAAACGTGTCTCAAATCTCCTTTGCGTGCCTTAGCTTCAGAATAATCAACAAAACAATTTTGCTCCTCACCCCCTGGTCTCGTGTTGAGATTCATTCAAATGTTAAATTTGGGCCATTTTTCACAAAAATGAGACACGCTTTGGTCCCCTATGCTTTTTCTGTCTGTCTGCCAAATTTCAGCCAATTACGTCAAGCCGTTGGGTACAGTGAGCTGTATGAATACCCATTGGTTGCTGCAAAATTTGATTTTGAGAAAAGTGCTGAAATAGTTTCTTAGCGTATAATTCCACTGTTGTAAATGATTAACATTAATCTGGCGACAAGAGTAAACAGAGTAATCCTTTATGTATTCAGCGCAGAGTTTACAATGACGTAATTGGTATTACAACCGCAAAATCCATTCGGATGGAAATCAAAGGCACTTGAAACCTTTAACCTTTAGTTCTTAAATTTTCCTGGTAATGTAAACAGCATGTTCCTAGATGGAAAGACCTTGCTTTAAATTGCTTATAATTCGCTGAAAAATAAAGTAAAATTCCTTGAAATCTTTAGAAATTGTAGATAGATGTGTGTGCTATCCAATGATTTAAAAATCCAAAAATTGATCGGGTAAAATTTTTATTGTCCTGAAGGGTACAGAAACCTTAAGATAAGATAGATAAGATATTTAAGATGGTCTGCTTACCTTCCTTGGAATCTGTGTTTTAAGTAATCGAACAAAGCTTTCTGCATCATGTCTGTGACCTGCAAATATTTAAATGTTAATAGGCAACGTCGAGGAGAAAGGGAGAATTATCCGGCGTCCTCAAAAGGTCTACCTTCTGAAAGGTTTACCTTTGAGGAAAACAAGCAATGGCCAAAAACGTATATCTTTTCGTGGATCTAAATTTTGGAATCAGCTTGACTATGACGTAAAACAGGCACCCTCCATTGCCACTTTCAAACAAAGATTAAAAGAAAATTAGTGAGAAATTCTGTTTTCTAATTTTTGTATTCAGTTTTTCATATTAATTTGTGTTTTATTGATTGTTTGCCCCGGTCCCTTGGCAAGCAGTCCTTTAGAACTGACGAGGATACCGTGCCTAAAAAGTAAAAATAGAAAAACAAATAAAACAGAAAGGCTGCAAAAATCATTGACTTGTTTTTAGGGTTTATAATGCTTTAAACAACGGTCAGTGTTGATGTGAATATATCTTTCTAGTCAATTCATAACATAATAATAAATAGAATTTCTAAAAATCATAAATTCTTCAAATCTCAAAAAGTTTTAAAGTCATGGGATCAATTTTTTGCTTGCTTTTACATTAACATTCATCCTATATTATCCTATGCAAAGGTTCCCTTTCATGTATTTCTGACGTAACCTTGCAGTAAAAAATGAAACAATTGTACTACATGATGAGAGGGAACGTCGTCATGGGAGAGTACTGGGTGTCCCAAAAAAATGTATACGAATTTGGTTGACTCTAGCGCTGTGCATTTAGCGTTAATCAATGGCTAATCACTCCCAAAATGTTTCTCGATAGTTAACTTGAACGCAGGTGCCTGGTTTTTTGGTATTGATGCCTTGAGAGCAGAAATATCAATCTTGAAAGCTCAAATTTGCCTCTTCCTGCAAACCAGAGCTTTAACCTTTTGGCCTAAGCAAATTCTTAAAGCACAGCGTATAAANGAGAGTACTGGGTGTCCCAAAAAAATGTATACGAATTTGGTTGACTCTAGCGCTGTGCATTTAGCGTTAATCAATGGCTAATCACTCCCAAAATGTTTCTCGATAGTTAACTTGAACGCAGGTGCCTGGTTTTTTGGTATTGATGCCTTGAGAGCAGAAATATCAATCTTGAAAGCTCAAATTTGCCTCTTCCTGCAAACCAGAGCTTTAACCTTTTGGCCTAAGCAAATTCTTAAAGCACAGCGTATAAATCAATGAGAGCCTTCATGAAATTTGAACAATATTAGATATTGTGTTATTCTGTTTTCCAGAAGTCACCCCCAGTCATCCATTGGGAAGTTTCTTAATTTTTCATTAATTTCAGTTCTTAATTTCGATGTGGTCCAGGAATTTGCTTAGGCCAAAAGACCAAAGCTCTGGTTTGCAAGTGGACGCAAATGTGAGATTTCGAGATTGATATTTCTGCTCTCAAAGCACCAATACCAACAAGGAGGTATCTATGTTCAAGTTAACTATCGAGGAACATCTTGAGAGTGACTTGCCATTGATTAAAGCTAAATTCATATCGCTGGAGTCAACCAAATCTGTATACATTTTTTTGGGACACCCAGTATTCATTCCATTCAATTTCTATTCGTGCTTCACTGTGCTGAAGCGTTGTCAATAATACTATCTTGTGTATCTGTAGAAAAATGAACTTGAAGAATTGTAATTTAAGGCTGAATGAATATCCAAATAAGTTAATGTTAGTACAGCTATCTTACTGGGTGAATGGAAAAAAATCCCCGTTTAAAAGGACATTGCTCCCTGGAAATCTAGATGATGATTCTGGCAAATATCTCATTTAATGGCAGACCTGTTCAAATCTATTTCAAGATTCACTTGACTGAAATCAGCAACTCCGTTATGAAAGTATGAGAGATTTTCTCGAGAGATCTCTTCAAGAAACCTTCAAAACAGGCCTAAAATCACGATGAAATGCCCCTATTCCTGCCTTGAAGCAACGACTTCAACACAAACACGTTTTAGCATGTGCTAACCTCTTAGGAGGATGACATCGCTTATTCTTCAAGTGATGACAATTTCATCCTCCCAAAGGGATGATATGTGCCAAAGCATGATTAAGTCATTCACTTGTAAATCACTTGTCAATATTATTGCCTTGATATCTAGAGAGCACTTTCAAACGGGGATTGCTTTTTCTTTCGGATTGTTTTTTTGACTCAACTGGTATAGTCAGTTGATATCCTCATGCTCCTGGTCCCTTTCCAAATTATCTTACCCGTCCTTTAGTTCAACAAAGGCTGGCAGACAGCTCATAGTCACAGAGAGCAAGGTCAAATTTTGTGAAACAAAATATTCAGCTTTCTGAAAAGACAAAGTGATTTGCATTTCTGAAGAATAGATTTCACACTTCAATGCATTGGATCAAACCAAAATAAACAGAAAGTACGAAACCTTATGGTTGGCTGCGCACAAGGTGTTAAATCTGTTCTTGAGGCTGCAAAATCGTTTGTCTTGATCAGACTTGAATCCTTTGTTTACAAACTTTGCCCTTGTTGTCATATAGCGAATAAAAACTCTGCAAGGGATGTCACTGTAGCAAAACAATTTATGATATTTACCTCATATCCTTTGAGTGATGGACCGACAAAAATGACAGGTCGCATTGAAGGCACAACATCATATGGAGGTAATGAGTCACTCTGAAACAGAAAGAGGGTAACATTAACTAATTCGTATGGAACGTTTAGGCATGCAAGGCATGTTTGTTTGTTTGCACTTTGGGACTTTTTTGTTTTTGCTGTAGCAAACAATTTTGTCACGCAACTTTGAAACGGTAGCAAAACAGAGAGATAACTGAATACTTAACATCTGGACGTATTAATTAACGACCTTGGTTTTAGTTTTGGTTGTTATTAAGTTCAATTTGATTGTAGATTATTCTCTGGAACATTTGTTGCAAAGGCCATCATATTTCTGATGCTATTCCAATATCTGAACGAAATCTTAAAGGAAGAAAAATGTCCATGTGAACACTTACTTTTTTGAAGATTCCTTTCTTTGTTGTTTTATTATTGGGTTGACCAGGATTGACACTTTTGACAGGAGAAGACGGGGGTAAACTGTCATCATCAAATGAATTCTGCCTGTCTTCACCTGAAAATATGAAAAAAATCAAATATAGCAGACCGGGTAGACGAAACAAAGTTTAACGTGTGTGAAAATTCGTTATTCATAGAATCCTTAAGGCATTAGAATGAATTAAAGTTTGGTTGATAGCCGAAAGGCTTAAGTATTTTTTAGAATATTTCTTAGATTTTCTTAGATTTTTCTGAGCATTGTAAATTCAATAAGAAGAGTTGGGCTCGAGACCGAGCTCGAGACATTGCTTAATTCATCGCAACTCTGACCTAACATTTAATGTTAGACAGTATCTAGTATAGTATCCATTAGTTGTTAATCGCTCGTAGTGTAGTTGTAAGTGGTTTAACGTTGCATGTCTTATATACTGGCCATGGGGTAGTCATTGTCTTTCGTTTCCCATGGTATCGTCCCTGTAGTGCTGCATAGTAATTAGAAAAGTATAGCAGAACGTAAGATGTATTGTAATTATTTTATATGAATAAATAAAAAAACATTGTAAATATAGGCAAAGTTGGATTTATCAAATTCCTTCGACATGTGTGGAAAAGATTGATGGGTAAACTCCTCACTGAGAGCAACATGCAATTGCATTTCATGCCTTGTATCACTGTTTCGCTAAAGGCAAGGCTATCTTTTGAGATACCATATGACGTATGGCCGCTTTAAGCTACAACTACCCTTTGAAAAACCGGACCAAAGAACATTTCGAATCCTATCTTTCTCATTCAAAGTGAAACAGTCGCCATCATTTTCCAGTACGCGATTTGCAAAGGTTTCAAAGAGAGGTAGATCTCAAATCGTCTAAGGGAGTCTAATGTTTGTAAAAAGATGGAGCTGTAATCCTTCTCAAAATTTCATGTTTCCAAGAGAATCTAGAATTCAGCTTTGTATTAAATCGTCCAAACTATGAACTGAAAAAGGTGATCATAGTACAGCTTTCACTAATCAATAAAAGAATCAACCTATTTGCAAAAGCGCTTTTTGACGAGCATTGTAGCTTTACCTAATCGAGCAAGATCTCAAAGGATATCTGGGCCCTCCAACTAAGTGCTGATGCAAAATTTTTGTTGATAGCGTTTAGCTTGAAGAAAGCAAAACCCAATCTACAATTCTGGTGAATACTTTTTGAGACAAAAGAGTTTTGTATAGATGAATGCCTTCCCTGCCTGTAAAATACTACCTTCCACTGTCAAGAAACCCCTCCCCATTTCGTTGTACCTAGTTGTGAACAAATCTACGACNATGACATGTTTGAAAATGGCAAAATAGGTAAACAACTGTCGGCTTCTTCGAACGCAGGTACTTTGACCTGAAGATTATGACAGAACACTAACTGGAGTAGAACAAGTACAGGGGGACCAAAGAAAAAACTTCACGACCTAAATCGTGCCCATCACCCTTAGTTTCTCAAGAAAAAATTTGTGTCACCATTTTGCTGGAAGGCTCAGCTATCATTTGAGATGCTTTTTGGTCAGTTTCAGACTTGAATAATCTTCAAAAATCGGTTAGAGAATAGTTTTGATTCTTTCATTCCTCAGTCAAAATCAAAATATATCTGACATTTTCCAGTCAATGCTTTGTAACACGCAACTCAAAGTGAATTCCATATTTGCTTGGGAATGACAAATTTGGATAAAAGAAGAGGCGAGTCTTTAGAAAAAATAGACCTCCCTAAAAGACTGCAAATCTACATTTTTGTCAAAATTTACAAAACGTGGACTAAAAAAATATCAATGTGAAGTGCATAATCAATAAAAGAATCAACCTATTTGCAAAAGCGCTTTTTGACGAGCATTGTAGCTTTACCTAATCGAGCAAGATCTCAAAGGATATCTGGGCCCTCCAACTAAGTGCTGATGCAAAATTTTTGTTGATAGCGTTTAGCTTGAAGAAAGCAAAACCCAATCTACAATTCTGGTGAATACTTTTTGAGACAAAAGAGTTTTGTATAGATGAATGCCTTCCCTGCCTGTAAAATACTACCTTCCACTGTCAAGAAACCCCTCCCCATTTCGTTGTACCTAGTTGTGAACAAATCTACGACAACATTTCCATCACCTTCCAACATTGCAATGGGGGAGGGGGGCGCTAGGGGTCTACTTTCGAAAAGCAAAGGGTCTCAAGGGCTTTCGCCGGGATTGTGGCTTGAGAAGTTTCTTTTTGGGCCACCCAATAAACATGGATTAAAAAACAAACGATGAAATTCTGGGGTTCTTAAATTCAATAATACTGTTCTTCGTGAAGTAACCAAAAATTCAGCGATGCCTTCGTAAAAGCGTTATCCATGAAGATGTCAATGTACTCATAAAAGAAAAGGAGTGGGAAACTTACTTGGAGAGCTTCCAGAGAACGCATCTTGTAGATGGAGATTGCTACTCGTACTTGATTGCCTGAAAAACAAAGCAACGCACAAAATAAAGTATAGAATATATCTTTGATTAGAGGTTCGTAGTAAAGCAAGGAAAGCCGTCTGGAAGACAAAAAAGCGAGAGAAAATTTTTCGTACACTCAGCTTTTCTTGCCCAGACTTCTAACATCTGATCGAGGGTTAATGCCTGAGCAAAGTTAAAAATTTAGACAAATTAAAAAGGATACAAAACTCAACAAAACCTTGAAGCATACACAACTGAAATTCAGCAGACTGAACCAACACATGTTAGAAAAATAACAAAACAAGTAGTATACCTCAATTTTCTTCCCGCCAGGCCTGACAACCGTAAGCTCTCTAACTTGCTTGGGCTGTAAAGGAAATTCACTATCAGTTCAATTTCTGAATAGTGTGTATAAATGAGTGCAAGTGATTCGTTGTTACGTTTATTACAGGTAGAACCAAAGCAGCCCTCTTGGTATGGCTTGTCCTCCTCGCCAACCTAGCATTTTCAAGTGACATCTAATATAAGACCAACTATAATTTAGGAACCACTACTTTTACGAATGCAGAAATTAGAAATAATGGTTCTACGAAGTGGACAATTCATAGACATTTTCAGCAGCATGACCCTCGATTTTGCACATTTGCTAAGCACTTGACCCTAGAATTCAATTCTTTTTGTCACCCAAAGAAAAGAAAAACAATACTCTTCGTGTGGACTTTTATTGCAGAGAAGCTGGAAAATTTCTTTGCACTAGTATGCAGGCCTTAATTGGCTGTAAATTAGCTATTTGTTTCAGCCTATTGTAAATGAATAAATAAATAAATGATGATGATGATTATAATTATGATGTTGATAAGCTAATGTCTTGGAAGAAGCATTGTCCATTCCACAATACAATGAACTTTAATGTTAATCGATAAAATATACAGCAAATTCATACCTTGGAATGAAGCCAATATCGCATCCTTCTCTAACAACCCTACCAATCAACCAATCGTTGTTGAATTTCTGAAAGGAAAGCAAAGGCAAGGTGATTAATATTCCAAGACCAGACTGATAACTACATAGTAGTTAGTTATCGCCATCGAAAGGTTTGAAGGACGCTTTAAGTACGAATAATCACACATATATAAAATGTGAAAAAGTTCGGACGCTAATATTTTCGGACATTTCAAATTTTAGTGTCCGACATTTTGTGTGGTCCGAAATAATTAGTATCAAAAATCAACATATTCGTTTAGATGCAAAGAAAGTTTACATGCAACTAACTTTGACATTCAAGGCATATTGATACTAAACTGTTTCTAAACAAAGTAAACAAAGCTTTTTTAAAACAAAGTATAAAAATAGACTGGGGGTTTTTCTAGCGGTCTGGTGGCTACCGCGCCCGTTGCTCCTGTGCTTGATCTCTGCCGGCTCGACGATGGAGATTTTTGGATCTCCGTTGTCGGTTTAGTCTGGGTTAGGCATGGGAGCGGGGGCGGCGTTAGTTGCTGGATTGTTGAAGAAATTTCCCAGTCTATTGGTTTTATGCATTTTTCTTTTATTTTTCATAGTTAGGTTCCACGGTTTTGCTGTATAAATTTTTTATTGTAACTAATTCTTAGATATTTTTAACATGTATATTTTGTAAGTTTTTATATGGAGGGCCCCTTGAAAATCAGCCACTAGGCTGAAGGGTCTCCCTCCTTAATAAATTGAAATATGAAATATGGGTGTTTCAGTTTCAAGACAGAATCACGTGAAATTAGTTAACAATTATATTTTACCTCTTTTATGTGCAAGAAATCCTTTGGTTCGAATGAAAGTGCCATTCCATGTACAGGAGAATCATCGTCTTCTGCACCGTTATATCCATAATTTGCACGCATTGCAAAGGCAACTGGCTTTTGCTGAAAAGAAAACAACAAATAATTTGTTTATCTTACCATACAGTTCATAGATCCACAACCGTGGCACTCATATATTTTTCCCTTCGGGGACGTGCCGCTGATCAGGATATCATTTTCAGGAATCCTACTCCAGGACAGGGTCCATATTTTTAACGATCGACTCCGTGGCATGGTTGTAGGTCATTTGCACTTCACGAGCATGATTTAAATCGTTTGGATGGCAACATTTCCACACTTTCTGATAGATTTCTAACAAATTTCAAGGGCAACGCACAATTTTGTTTGAAGAAACTCAAAGTCAGGAAATTGTTTTTGAAAATTTTACTCCTGGATGGATATGGTCGACAGGGTATCATTTTGGGGAATCCAACTTTAGGGCAGGGTGCTTTTTTAGATTTTCCAGCGGCATATCCCCGCATTTTCGTAGACCAAGTATCCCATCCCCCGGAGATCTTTGGTAGATGAAGTTATTCAGTTAAGGAGAACTGGGCGAGTAAAAAAAAAAATGCCCAGCGTTTGAAAGGCTAATTCTACCTGAATATATAAGCAATTATATTTTGCAGTATGTGATTGAATAGCTAACATTTTCAATTAGCTTTGAAACTTTTCCTGACTGAAATCGGTCACTCCGTTCAGATTTTACAAGGGATTTCCTAGAGAATGTCCCCTCGGGATATTTTTACTTTATATCAATGACATGAGCATGCGTTGGCACGTGCTATCCTCTTGGGAGGATGAGCAAGTCTTCCCCCTGGTATGAATAACATATTCAGGGGCATTCCATTCTCCCAAGAGAACAAAATACATGAACATATGCAAGTGCCAATATTGTTAGGAAGGAAAACCAAGGAAGTAGTGCTTGTCCATTTCAGTCGTCTTTGCAGGTTTTCCAAAGGGGCTTCTTGCAGAAAATCTTCCATATCCTCCGAAAGGAATCGCCGATTAAAGCCGGGTAAATCACCGAACCTAATTGAACATATCAGCAATAAGACCAGACAGCCTTTCAATATCACTGCTTTGATATTCAGGGTGCAGTACTTGTTCAAACGCAGGGCGTTTTTTTTACTCACACGGTGAAAGGGAGTGAATTGGCAGAAATAAAGATGACATGTTTGAAAATGTCAAAATCCGAGGGGCGTATCATTCTTCCGAAAAAGCGTACGAGGTTTTTTAAACAATAGGATTTTTAGGGATTTTTCTTGAAAACGAAAGGACTTTTTCCACGGATGTATGAGATTTTTGGAGAGTGATACGCCCCTCGTCAAAATTGGTAAACAATGTCGGCTTTTTCGAATGCAGCTACTTTGACCTGAAGATTAAGGTACAACAGAACACTAACGGGAGCAGAATAATTTCAAAGTACAGGGGACCAAAGAAAAAACTTAATTTCCCTTAGTTTCTCCAGACAAAATTTGTATCAGCATTTAACTGGAAGGCTTAGCTATCATTTGAGGTGCTTTTTGGTCAGTTTCAGACTTGAATAATCTTCGAAAATCGGTTAGAGAATAGTTTTGATTCTTTCATTTCTCAGTCAAAATCAAAATATATCTGACATTTTCCAGTCTATGCTTTGAAACACGCAACTCAAAGTGAATTCCATATTTGCTTGGGAATGACAAATTTGGATAAAAGAAGAGGCGAGTCTTTAGAAAAAATAGACCTCCCTAGAAGACTGCAAATCTACATTTTTGTCAAAATTTACAAAACGTGGACTAAAAAAAGATCAACATGAAGTGTAAGATTCGAAATATTCATTAAATTCGGTTTTGTAAAGGGTGGCTTTAAGTTAGACTGATTACATGAGTCTCAGTTTTCCGCATTGAATTGGATGATGTTATGGCTTCACACTGAGACTCATGACAATACAGCTTAAAAAAAGGGACTAATTTAGGCCATTTCCGGCGCGTTTACGGCGGGACCAATTAGTACGTTCTTAATAAGGTCAGACCACGTGCCTATTTATAGCGTTTGATTGGTTGATTAGATCAAAGCTAAGCTTTTCAAAGCGAAGCAACGTTGAAAATGACGTTCGAAGCGACGTGCGACTTTTCTTTCGACTCTCGAAGGATGGAAGACGTACGATTTTTCATCAGATCTCTCGTAAGATGTTAGTCCCTGTTTTGAATCTGTTTGGTTGTGAGTCCTTGTATGAGTGAAAATAAAAGCATCAGATTAAAAATGTTGAATGAATACAAGGCAACGCATCCTCAGTCTGCTTTAAGTAGCCATGCAGCATCTCAAAAGAAAGTTAAGCCTTTTAACTAAATGGTGATGCGCCAATGACATTCTATTTCAGAAGCTAAGTGAGATCCAGCTTGTTAAGTTGTTTTAGGTAGCCTGGTGTAGTAAATGTTTTCAAACGTTTACCAAATTTTGACATTTGAGATAATATTCTGTATACACAGATGAAACAGCACATGATTTATCATGTATAGATGGCGTTGGATGGCTTAGCATAATGATCTTGATACTACAAGAAGGCTCGATCAGCTCCAATGGGAGTAAAAAAATTCTCTATATTTCATCAATATGGCTGATATTTCATCAACAAATAGGTATGCTGAATTTATCAGTAAACCTGAAATCATCCAAAATTAATTGCTGGGGTGAGAGGCGGGTTGCTTTAACTTACTAGCTAGAGTCTCTTGTTTCCCTGTGCTCTTTGACTTGATGATGGCACTTCGGTCAACAGAGAGACTCATTCCCCTACGCTTGTAGAAACGGAATATCTCCTGTATGGCCTCTTCAATAAATCTTTAACTGTTCTACTGAAGGTTTGATTGAGTGGCGTTGGAGCTTCTATCACTATTGTATACATTCGAACATTCTACAAATGTATCAAGATAACGTTCGATTCGGATTCTTTTTTCGAATATTAGTTAAAAGATCTATTGGGCCTAAATCACCTGCTACTTTTTTCTCAAAACCACTGATCTTAAAACGCCACAAAAGCAGCTTTCCAGAACTGCTGTACCATAAAACTTGCTATCAGAACTTAGATAAATGTTCATTCTAGCCGTACATTCAAAACCCGCCTTCTTCTAAGCCATATTCTGATCACCACACGACGTTGCGACAAAAACTTGTCGCACATTGACATTCTTGTCCGGTTTTACAGCTCTATGGCCACAAGGCCCTCAGTGGAGCGACAACAACAACAACAATTCAACTCAATTAGATGAGCGTAACTAGAGAGTCCTTCAGGTGGTCCTTATGGAGAGAGGCTACGGGTTGCTAGGGCGACTATTTTCCTTCGGACATAATGTGGCACTGATGGATAGGGTCAGCGCCCGGCAAAGCTTGATGGATTATCTATTGTTTTCATTGAATTTTGTAAACTGGCCCAAACCCATGACAATGTCGTAAATCATCCAGCAAAACAGCGACNGTCCTTATGGAGAGAGGCTACGGGTTGCTAGGGCGACTATTTTCCTTCGGACATAATGTGGCACTGATGGATAGGGTCAGCGCCCGGCAAAGATTGATGGATTATCTATTGTTTTCATTGAATTTTGTAAACTGGCCCAAACCCATGACAATGTCGTAAATCATCCAGCAAAACAGCGACCACAGTCTAGACATTGTCTTCGATCGTGTTACATCTGGTTATTAACAAGCTATCCTGATCTTTGCTTTGTCGTTTTTAGGGCTAAGGGACTTCTGATGCCCTTTGGACCATTTGACATTACGTTTCATTGAATTTGAGTGAAGTGTGGCTTTAAACAGTCACAATGAGCTTGCACTTCGGTTTTACCAAAGTCAATTAGAAATTGTTCTAGTTAAAGCTTTACTGTCATTATAAATACATTCCTAGCCTCGCTTTTATCATTTGTCTTGTGGCGCCATGAGAGACGGTTATCAAATGCCTTTGTTTTACACGTTACGCAAAGTGATGATAACTCAACATCAAAGAAAACCGCGCTAATCCCATGACCGTACTCTGCACAGCGATCAAACGACTGAATTGTTGGTGACCAACAATTATATATAGTGACAGTAAAGCTTTAAGGGTATGGTTTTCACAAAAATTGGTCTAGCCAATGGTACCATCTTGAAACTACTGGCGGTATTTGAAATTAGCAGAGGGCCCCAATTAGACTTATGACGTTTCGTCCCTTGTTTCCCTGCGTCCTTTGATTTGCTGATATCACTTTGTCAATAGGGACTCGTATCATTGCTCTTAAAAAGTGTATCCCCTTTAGGTCCGCGTAGAGTGGCTCCGTATTCACCAACCAAATTGCTAGAATTTAATTTTCAACCAATTAGGAGGCGATATTTAGACAGTTGTTGCTGTTGCATGCAAACAAACGGTTGATACGGCCTATAGTTCTCGTAGCTGTGATGGATCTGTTTTGTTTCTACAAACGAAGATTACTGATTGAAAGGGATATATTTTGCAGTTAGTAGGTCAGGAAAACATTGCTTTTCAATGTTTTAAGCTCTTTAAACCAGACTTTGAAGCGATTTTGTTGAGTGTACGATAACTTCTGCTAGATTAGGCCATTTTGAAAAAGGGGGCCCATGTTTTAAGAGTAATGGTATGAGTCCCTATTGACCAAGTAATATCAGCAAATCAAAGAACGCAGGGAAACAAGGGACCAAAAGTCATAAGTCTAGGACCCTATCCGTGCTACAATTTGAAAAGAAAATGAAACTACTTACTCTGGCAGCTGCCAACTGCTCCAGTGCTTGAACTCGCATTTGTTCCACATCATCTTCCCCATATTCAGACGATGTCCCGGATGTTTTTCTGCTGTCAAGATCATCACCCTTGAAAAATAGAAAATGTCATTATTCACATGAAGAAATCAATCCCTGCAAAACTGCGACAGTCTTCGTCTAAATATCATACTCCAATGTTTGACTGCAACATGATTAAAGTTCCAATGAAGTAACGATTGCATACCATTATTTTGTACCCAATGAACCAATTGAATGGCTCTACATTTTGCACACTGCAGTAGCAGGCTTAAAGCAAGCAAACGGTGTCTCAGAATCTTGAAATACAACTTTGGGAGGGCAGAACAATTACTTGCAAATTTCTAAAAACGTACAGGGTGTCCCAAAAAAATTGTGCCACGTTTGCCTGAAGATTGCGACAAAATGGCAAAAGATTCTAGCCAAATGT
Source organism: Aurelia aurita complex sp. Pacific (assembly GCA_004194395.1). Classification (NCBI taxonomy): domain Eukaryota; kingdom Metazoa; phylum Cnidaria; class Scyphozoa; order Semaeostomeae; family Ulmaridae; genus Aurelia; species Aurelia aurita complex sp. Pacific. Next base: position 51,199 of record REGL01000532.1, on the reverse strand, counting down.
TTGCATGATCTTGCTCTTCAAAGATTCAATTAAAGTTTGCTACCATCCCCATAAAAATCCGTTGAAAAATGAAGCTATGACCTTCAGGAGACCAAATTTGCCCGATGACTGAAACCAGCGGTCGGCAATCTTGTCTTACTATTTTGCAGCGACAAAAAACTTCATGGATTGAAAATGAAATAGCAGCCTCCAATATACTTTAGTGCGTCTTTTAAAAATTGAGCCTTCAAACGGGCTTCAGACGTTGCACGCGACAGACATGTCTTATCAGACAGAACCTTACCACGGATTCTGTAGTCATACTATTTTTGCCCCAATTGAAACGATCAATCACAGAGCTCTCGTTGGTAAACCGCGGTACGTAGAAAGTGCAGGCAAGTGAACTGCAGAACACAGACTGATGAAGGCTACAAGCACTGGTTCTCCGATTGTCTTTGTATCTTATCTAGGTGTAATATCACCTGCAACTGTCGAAATTCGTATACAGCAGCATGATTACAGTCTCTATTAAGCAAATCAAACCAGAGCTAACCAACCAGCGTGTTCCCTTCAAAAAATTGCTTTTTTTGGAGAAAAGTTTGTAAGTAATGTCTGGCTCTACAAGATGGTATAACGTAACTTTGGATGAAGAACCAACCATTGAGCTTCCTTGCTGAAATGACCTAACAAGCAATGAAGCTTTTCGATTTAAGTTCGATAAGCAGGTCAGGTTCGAAACATAGCGTAAGACGTATTTCTAACGCAACATTTCGGCACTTACTTCATATCATTAGGACATAAGCCTGGCGTGGGATATTTGCAAAGGTGATCTTCCAAAATCAAAGAGAGCGCTATCACGCGAAACTCACAGCTTTAAGCTCTTACCCAAATACAATAAATAACAGAATTGCTAACAGCTAGCAAGATAGTTTAGGAAAGACGGCTTTTTTCGTTAATTAAAGTAGTGTAAATTAATTGAACATAGTAAATAATTTCTTGCTAGAAATTTCACCGCTGTAACAACAAATGACACAGGCCTACGCAGAAAGATTTATTCGAGCTGTACATACCGGCGGGACACTCTTGCACAAGAACATCGTAGTAGGGAGGACTACGTTGATAGTATGAACCATCTGATTCCACGTAAAACAACGTTTTAACGGAATAAAGACAGCCAATTTTGATCCAAATTTCATCTTTACTTTTCCGTCCTTGCTTGGTGACTAACTTCTACGCAAAATTCATTATGTGTATAAAGGTCAACACAATAAGAGACCTATAAAGCTATCCTATTACGTTTCACAAAAATTTCGCATTTAAGAGCGAAATATCCAATTTAGATCAAGCGTCGGCACAAAGAAAATTCCCATTTGATTATTCAGGGATGACAGGAGAATAGATATTAGTTGGAATTTCTAATTTTGGTGTTCTCGATCATAGTCCGACTACTGGAAGTTCAGACGCGCATAATCGGAAAGGATTATTTTTTGATTCAGCAAAACAAAATTCGTAGAAATAGTTAGTCACCGTAAAATTCTTCTTTTCTTGGTATGAAACATAATCATGATTTGGAATTAAATTCCTTTTCAACTCTGCATTTAATGAACTTTGGCTGCATGTTAATATGTCTTTAGAACTGACAGCCTATTTACCGCATTGAGTATCACATTACCCAAGGCAAACAGCTTAGAAAGATGATTCATTTTCAAGAAGTGCATTCATTTTACGATTTATTGATATCAAATGATTTTGTGTGATATGGGGACTTTGTAATTTTTCTGCGAATTTTTTCGGTATTTGTGATTTTTTGGGTGATTTTTTCGGATGAAGGTGTACGGAAAAATCAGTGATTTGCTGTCAGGCCACGGAAAAATCATCAAAAATTAGACTCTTTAGCTAATCTTTAAGCCAATTTGTGTTGAGGATGAAATTGATGTTGGAGATTAGAAATATTTTAGAAGCTACTTGAATTTTTGAACATAAGAGACCATAAACCATAATTTGCGAGCATAAACAATCTGATTCTATTGACTATGTTCTGAAGCATACTTCAAAATTCAAAGAATTGACTATTTAAATCTAATCCTCATCCTGCATTCAACTAGTTGCAATGATTCTTGGCAAAGATTAATTGCAGCTTCTAAGGAATTACAGCATCTTCTTTATTATTATCATTCAAATTTATCCGGGCCAGGACGACCCCCTGACCATAACAGGAAGATGGAATAACAATTGATCCAAATAAGCCAAACTTTTTGGCACATTTTCTGCACACTTTGAAATTCTAAGTGCAGCACGTCCAACCATTGACTATGCTCCCACATTACTCTCCTTTGCCTTCCGACTACATCCGCCTCTTTTTATATGATATTCTATTTCTGAAACTGACGATTGTATGGAATCAAAATTTCAATGGCAGGTAAATCATGGACCAGAATCGAACATGGAATTCTCATTCCCATACAAACCCCTTGTCAGCATGTTCTTAATTTCACGGTCTAATTGATGAGTGATTTTACCAAACAAACTTTTAACATGTAAGTTAGCCTCTGACTGATAGATTAACAAGTCAGTTTTGAAATCGGCCGCATACTTTCCATTCAACGACCCGCCAAACGTGCTACATTTTTTTTACTCACCCTGTAGTGTAAATCGAAATATTTCATTTATCTAAGCCTCAAATGTTGACTAATGCAGTGGTTATAATTAGATTATGATTAATAACATTAGATTAATAACATATTCAAATTTTTATTATAACTGTCACATTACAGCCCTGAAGAAGTCCTGCATGGCAGGACGAAATATTGGCAAAAAATAAATTAATCATATTTGCTGTTGTTTTTTGTCGTATAGCGGTGTTTCTGCCTTTAAATTTATAATAACATTAGGCTGTGATTAATGAACAAGGCCAATAGGATGCACTTTTCGACTCACCAAGTACAAGACCGAAATTGCTGAGTTCATTTTGCTGAGCTCAATTTCTTTACCAAATTAGGCCAAGTGCTCCCCCGGGCTTTCGCCGACTACAACCAATGAAGAAGGAGTCGTGTGGGACGAACAAAAGAAGACTGTGAAGAGAGGCAGGTGTTGTGAGTGTATTTTCAAAACAATGGCAGGTCAACTGTGATTTAGTATGCACAGAAACCTGCGCAAGAAAAACATGTGTCCTCATCGCAAAAATGAGCATACAAATCAGGGATTAAGGCCAGCCATATTGAAACTGATATTTAGCAATGTTGATTTAAGTAAACAAGGAAAAAAGATTGGTGCGACTGATCTGACATGCAGGGTTTACAGTATACCAAACATTTTTCTTGTTGCATTTAGTGCAATTGCACAAAGATTAACAACTAAATAAAGTAAAATAAAGAACTGAAGTAACCAGGACGGTTCCGAGCATAGCCCGCTATCAAGACATGCAGTTTATCAAGAAATGCCTAGAACTATTTCTTTATAGTACAGAACATTGGCACAGACCGAACGTTTCGCGTAAGGTTCAACACACAATTTTTGCCTCATTTGAGAGTCAAAATCCAAGACTCTTGAGCCTTTCTATACAATTTTCTTTGCAACTTTCTGACTGTGTAACCATCTAGCCATCTTGTGTGTATATCAACAACCGAAATCATGAACGGTTGTTCCGTTCTACGTGCTAGCCCAAAGAGTTGCTTTGCAGGGGGCCTTCATAAAATAAAGTACAATTACATGTCTATAATCTATTCCTAGAAAATTACACGTAAAAACAAAACAGAAAACATATCTAATTTGCATAATCATAGTCTTGGAATATCATAGTTACTGATTTTTACCAAATCTTGTCAATGGCAAATGTTCAAGTAAATTTGTAAACACTAAACATGACTTCAGAAGGATGTAAGGCATCGCTGCTAGCAAACTTTTTCTTCCAGTCTGTGTAGTGGGAACCACTGTAGCGGGTGGCATAAAAGCTCCAATGTTTCCAAATTCATTCTGATGCCTATTTGAAAGCCTTCTCTCAGTACCAATGTTAGTAAATTTGCTCAGTGCCAATGTTCATTTAGAGATGGTGAAGGTATCCGTAAAAGTCAGATGCTTCTATAGAACGAGATTATGAAATAATAGCATCGAAAATCTTTCTAGTGGTGTGATTTAGCAATGCTCAATTCAAAAGGTTGCTTTTTGCCAGTTCATAAATTATGACAATTCGATTGTTGCACGAAAAAGGTTTTCTTAGCTAATTTGCAACTATCTGGTGGCATTATTTCTTGAAAATGTTCTAACAAATCAAGTAAATCCTGAAAACGAAAGCTTTCTGAACTTTAAAGTTAGTGAGTTTAGGACTAAAGCTAAGTGACTATCGAATTCAATGTTCTTAATATTTTAACAGCAAAAAAATATAAGCTGCATAAACAAACGCTTTTTCTTGATTCCTTCCACCAGCAGTTATCCAAATAATCTTAGTAAATCCCAGGTGTTATGCGCTTAGTTATATTCAAGTAATTTCATCCTTTCTTATATTTATTATTTAAAACACATTGCACACTTTCTTAGATCGTCCTGCACATACCGGATGAGTCAGAAAAATGTATCTACTGTTTAAAAAGTCGTAAAGGATTACCCATGCAACTAATTTGTAAAATCCTAATTCTGTCATCTTACTGAGGCTTCAACTTAATTTTCAAGATTAATTCTAGGCGCATTCTTTCCTTCTGAAAATAGGACGTAGTCGAAAGTACTATTTCTTGATATACAAAAAAAAAACAACTAAAAATGGCTGGTTCACAGTCATGTAGATTTAGACTTTTTGATGCCCAGCATTGACGAGGAAGCGTAATTACATTTCAAGCGTTTCCGTATCATTATAAAGCAAATGCTTGAGCTAAGAACAACGTTATCATTTTATCATATTGGTTGTTGAAATATTGATCAAATTGTGAGCAAATCACTTGCAAGTTTTGGAAAAGCCAGTTGCACCTATTTTTCGGGAATTCTTCATTGATATTAATTAAGATAATGCATCTTCAATGATGAATAAATTCTCGAAATTAAGTTATACCCTCAGTCAGGCAACGGAGGTATAATTTTTCATATCAGTGTCAAAGTTTTTGTATTACGATATTTCAAAGAGTGTATATAGTGAACGATGAAGAAGAGAGACAACATCCACAGAGAGATCATCAAATCATCCATCATCCATCAAAGCGATCATCCATCAAAGAGTGTTTATAGTGAACGATGAAGAAGAGGGACAACATCCACAGAGCGATCATCAAATCATCCATCATCCATCAAAGCGATCATCCATCAAAGAGTGTTTATAGTGAACGATGAAGAAGAGGGACAACATCCACAGAGCGATCATCACATCATCCATCATCCATCAAAGTGATCATCCATCAAAGAGTGTTTATAGTGAACGATGAAGAAGAGGGACAACATCCACAGAGCGATCATCACATCATCCATCATCCATCAAAGAGATCATCCATCAAAGAGTGTTTATATTTTCCTGACTCACCCGGCATAGGTCAACATACGTTTAAAGGCAAATCTCCAAAATCAAACGTTTCCTAAGGCAAAGCGCTCCGTTCAACAGGTAAGTCACGTCAAACATTCGATGGGCCTAATACAAGACAACATGATCATGACGTAATTTCCTGTCTGAAGACGTACAGCAGGTACTTTCTATTAAAAAACTGAAGTTTTCAAGTGAAATTAGAAAAAGCAAAGGGTCTTAATTAGAATGCATCTGGCCGGGAAATTAGTTGATGTCTTTGCTGAGATTTCTTATTTGGCTATCAAAAATTACGCTTTGTCATGAAAATGTGTTAAAATAGACTCACCACTGCATCATTATATTCTAATATTTTATTTTCGCTTCACAATATGAGGAACGAAACTTCACTACTTGACGAATAGGTTTTTCTATCTTGACGACATTTTTGCTGGGAGGGTTCTTTGGTTAGGTAAGATTAACAGCGTCTAATAGATCTAATCACGGGTGGGTACGAATGAGCATTAATCCACATGGTTAACCTCAGAAGAGAATGTATTTCATAATCTATTTTAGGGTCCGCTAAATAGCAAAATATATGAAATTAGCGTGCTTACATAAACAGAAGATTCGGAAGCACATCATCGATGTAGTATGCCGTGCGATCGTTGATCATTTCAAGTTGAAAAGGTCTGCTTGAACAGTGTTTAATTTAACTTCAGATGAAAATTAATTTCGTATCAGAATATTTTGGGCACACTAAAAAGGCCATAACTACAGAACAAATGGGATACAAACATGAATTCGAAAGCAAATTGTCAATACAGTACAGGGTCTTACAGTTGATCATTTTGTAACGACCATTTCTTCTTCAGCAGCTAACGACACTGCGGATTTACGCCTACGGAAACCAAAATACTGGAAAGGCTCGATGCCTTGAAAGTATGGCCTGTAGGCTTAAATATCAAACGTATGAGGTATTCTTTACTTCGGAAAGACTACATTTGCGAACCAGCAAAGATAAGAAAACAAGAAAAGAGCAAGCGGTTTTACCCAAATATATGCCGGGTTGACAGAAAGCACTTCTCTTCGATAAGCGTCGATTGTCGCCGGCTTCGCTTCTCGTTCTTTGTTCTTCTTCAATCCAAACCACATTTTCAGTTCAAGTCTCAAAACTTGAGTATATTCTTCTGGGGAACGATGCTTAGGCCTAAGTTAACAGTTACTTGTTGGCAGAAAGCAGAGCAGCAGGCTTATTTTAATGAAGAACGTGATTGTGTATTTGAGAAGTGGCTGGTTATCGACAAAAGCACCAGGGGGTTCAGTATTCAGTTCAAGAACTTCTCTTCGTCAAGGTGACGAGAACTGCGTCATGGGATCGATAAACAAACAATCATTTCCTTCATCTTAGATCCATGATAAAACGAATATATACAAATGCGT